>CAUYQG010045031.1:0-54731 GCA_963574415.1 Tarsius wallacei | reverse complement strand
CTGGTAAGCCGGGCTCTGTGGCTCAGCCTGTAATCCCGCACCTTTGGGAGGCTGAGGTGAGTGGATTGCCTGAGCCCGCGGGTTCGAGACCCACCTGGGCAAGCAAGACCTCATCTCTACAATAAATCAAAAAAATTAGCCAGGCGTGGTAGCACGTGTCTGTAGTTCCAGCTACTTGGAAGGCTGAGGCAGAAGGATCGCCGGAGCCCAGCAGGTCGAGGCTGCGGTGGCCGGGAGCGGCCACTGCACTCCAGTCTGGGCGACAGAGTGAGACTCCAAATCAAAAATAAAAAAATAAAAAAAATAAAAAAAATAAAAATAAAAATAAAACTGGTAGATAAGTATTGTAAGAATGTTGATATGTCATTATTTCTTAACCTATGAGTTAACTATATCCTATATTCTATCACTGTCTGCAAGTTGAAAATGTTTTAATTTGGGATTTGAGAATCTGTAAAATAAACTCTTCTATTAATGTTTCAATTCTACTCATGTAACATCTTTAATGTAAATGTACTTAAAGTAATAAGTGGCTCTACTAAAAACATATACAAAGTTTACCCATATAATTTCAGTGTTATTGACAAATAGTTTATGTTTAGCTTTGTAGGGCAATGCTTATTTTAATTAAAAATTTTAAGAGATGGATACTTCTTCA
This sequence comes from Tarsius wallacei, assembly GCA_963574415.1. Taxonomy (NCBI): domain Eukaryota; kingdom Metazoa; phylum Chordata; class Mammalia; order Primates; family Tarsiidae; genus Tarsius; species Tarsius wallacei. Next base: position 54,073 of record CAUYQG010045031.1, on the reverse strand, counting down.
AAAAACAAGGATGTCCTATTTGATACAAATTACTGGTCAAGAAAGTAACAGTAATTTCCTTTCTTGAAAAAGCAGGCAACTAGAGATCTAAGTAGAGTTAGTGTTAATGTATCAACTTTCCCTGTGAAATTAGTAAAATTTAAAAATAAATGGTTTGACTTCTACCTAGTTCACTTCTTCCTTCTTGACCCTCTGCCAACTGTTGTGTTCTGTGTTGTTCCCTCTTAAGGTATTCCTGGGCACTTTGGGGTGATTGCTTTAGCTATTCATCTTATTAAAAGTTGTCACTCCCACCCTCCCCTCTTCTCACCCTTTTCTCTCTCTCTCTCTGAGAATGTCAAATGCAAACCGGTATCCACCCAAGCTCTTCATCCATATATGTGGCACTTACTAAACAGTTTTCCCAGAGGCTCCCTGGGTACCCCCAACTCAACCTGTACATTGTAGAACTAGCTCCACATGTCTGCCCTCATTGAGGCTGTCCAGAAAGTCAAGGGGGTGTTGCATCCTTCCCCTCACTCTAAAACTCCTCCATCACCAAGTTCCACACATTCTACTTTCTTACAATCTAAATTCTTGCTCTCCATCTTCACTGCACTTCCTTAGTTTGAATTCTCCTTGTTTCTCCCCCAATTAAAGCAATGGCCTTCAGAGTAGCCTTGACTTTCTCTTCCAACCCACCCACTGCAACACTGCCTATTCAGTCATCGCAAACATACATCTCATCTCCTCCAAAATTTTTGCAGCAGCTTTAACATCTTTGCAGTGCTTAGATTTCTGAGATGTCGTATGATGTTCAACCTTTATTGTATCATGCAGCCGTAGATAAGTACATGCAGTGACCATGGGCCCAGGAGAGCAGTAAGCCAGTCAATGCCTCGGGCCTTTCCTAGTCCCTGTGAGTAAAATCCCCTTTCTCCATCCCTCAACCCATGCTGTTCCCCTGATCAACTCAGTTGTGCTTAAATGCTGGGTTCCAGGATCACCTCCTTGGTAAGCCTTTCTGAGAACACTCTCCTCCCTCAGTAAAGCAAGACGGGTCACTGATATCATCCCATTCTCGGCCTGTTCATTCCTGAGACCAGAAATTATACCAGTGTCCCTTTGGACAGTGGTTCCCAACCTTATTAGCATCAGGGACTCGTTTAGTGGAAGACAGTATTTCCACAGTCCAGTGGGGGAGAGGTAGGGATGGTTTCAGGATGATTCAAGTGCATTACATTTATTGTGTACTTTATTTCTATTATTATTACATTGTAATATATAATAAACTATGTAGCATCACCACCTCAGATCATCAGACATTAGATTCTCATAAAGAGTACACAACCTAGATCCCTTGCATTTGCAGTTCACAATAGAGTTCACACTCCTATGAGAATTTAATGCTGTACTTATCTGACGGGAGGCGGAGTTCAGGTGGTAATACCAGTGATGGGAAGCAGCTGTAAATATAGCATTTGCTCACTCACACGCCACTCACCTCCTGATGTGTGGCCCAATTCCTAACAGGCCACGGACCCCAACAGTCCATGGCCCAGGGGTTGGGGACCCTTGCCTTAGGAGGTATCTAGTTACAGAGACAGTTGTTGAATTTCACAGTCCATTATTTCAACTAACCTTTAATTATGAGGACAAGTAAACACAAGTACATAATATCATCTTAGATTTCATTACTTGGGCATCTAATGTGAGTATCATGTACTATTTTATCAAGCTTTAAATTTGAGGTTGATAGAATCTGTGAAAACTGCTTAGTTGTTGATTTGCATGTGAAGTCTGTCATTCCCAGTAGGAAGTGAAAATGGATTTGGCCTGTGTTTTACCAGCTCTGAGAGGATAACTGGCATTCATTCCTGCTGCTGTAACAAAATAGATTTGGCCTTTGTTATAGCTCCCATTTGAAAATTGCTATTAAAAACTGTGTGCTGGAGACAGGAGAGTGCTTTGCAAAGATGGATGCTTTTTATGTGACAAGGCAGGAAGCAGTGACACCATGTCTTAATGACGCTTTATATTCTACCAATGTACTTAGCCACAACCCCTCAATTGCATAATCTAGAGCAAACAAAAATCATATTCCATTAGAGACACAATTTGACAATTGAATTTTTGGGGTGAACTTTTGGCATCCATTGAAAGAATTGGCTCCAACCCCAGAGATGGGGTTAATCTCTTTAGGACATCATTGCCTGGGAAGTGGAGGACGGAGGTGACCAAGTCAGGCTATGTGAGAAAAAGCATTATCTCTAAGAGCTGGAATGAAGGAGTTGCCCAAAAGCTATCAATTCGATGACCACTTTTCATTCAATTGTAAAGAAACAGAAAGGGTGTTATTTTACTGAGGAAAATTGAAAACAATCCTTGTATGCTGAGGTTCAGTTTAATTAAATGCTGTCACATGTTACCTTTGCAACTTCATAATTCCCTGAAGTTCCAGTCAAATCTATACAGAAGAATATCCAATGCCCTAATGCTGAGAATATTTACGTTGCTTTCACCTGGTTTGGAAATGGGCTCTTCATTAAGGGAAATAATTAGTATATCTTGTACAGTAGTAAAGGCTTAGTAAGATAACTATCATGTAGTGAGACAGACTAAAAATCAATATTAATCAGAGCCAGCAAATGCTTTTGGTAATAGCTGAAACCCTCAAGCCCTAGGCCTAAGTGTTCTCTTTGGCGCTTTTTAATTTTTTTTTTTTCCTAAAGCATTCTCTACTTCTGCCACCAAATTATTCTCTACAGTCAAGCCTTTAACGCTTGATATCTTGTTCTGATCGTCAGAACTCCAAGCTCTATCCATGTGTGTTCTTAGGGAAGGATGAACATTTTCTCCAAAGAGCTTCAGCAAATACCTGGCTGTGACTGTCTTACTGCAACTTCTCACGATTTAGTTGATGGAAAGGGTCAGCATCTCACTCCTTTCTCTCCAAAACTTTGAAAGCTCAGTACATAATTTGTGCCTATACACTCCATTGCCCCACTTTTTTTGAAAATATGGCTATATAGTATGGCTTCCCATTTCTACAGCAAATGGGAACACTCCACTCCTAATACTGGCTAAGGTTGTATAGGTCTGTGGTGCACTGTAGAGGCAGTAATAATAGTGAACCCTCTGATGTTACAGTGCTTTCGGCTTAATAGGTCCCAATACTGTTCTTAGATCTTAACATGTGTTAATTTATACAATCAGCACGAAGACTCTATGAAGTAGCCACTGTTATTATACCAATTTTACAGATTTAGAAACTGAGACATAGAAAGGTTGACTTGTTCATGGGCACATAGATTCTACATGGGCAGAATTTCTGGGATTTGGCCCCAGCAGTCTGACTTCAACCTCCTCCTCTGTTCACAATTTGGCTTTTAGCTAGCTGGGCATTTGGACAAAAAAAATACTCAGCTGATTGATTTTCTTGTCAGAGAGATGAGAGAGACACAGAGAGAGAGAGTGCAATAAGGTCTACTTCATAGGATTGTGGCAGGAATTAGATGATACAATGTATGTAAAGTGCTTGTCTCAGTGACTGGTACATAGTAAAGTATTCATGTTAGATTTATTTTTCCTATTGTTGTTATCATGTTATCAATAAAAGTCAAATTAAGGAATTAATTAATAAAGAGGCATAACGCAGAATCAAGTTGGTCACTCCAGGGTTTTATTTATTTATTTATTTATTTTTCCTGTTAAAAATCTCATTTAGACAGAATGTATTCTCTGGTCTAGCTTGAACTCTCTCCTGCAAGCATTCTGTATGGGGATCAAACACTCATATATTCTTCATTAGGCTAAAGAGAAAGCTATTATAATAAGAAAAGATTAAATTTCTATCAAAGCAATTATCCCACCAAATTAGAAATTTTAAAAATATATATAAGAATGTTATAAATTGTCAAAACTTCGATATTTCCAAAGCAGATACAATAAGAATGGGAGAAAAACCCATTGTATCACCGTTCAATCCTAAGGCCCCACTTTCTCATCATCACACTGTGAGATTGACATTGTATCATTATCTCTTATTGTCACCTTAGCCTTGTAAGCCCTAGATGCTGCTAATGTTATGGTAATAACTGCTACATTTTGCAATTTTCAGTTGTATTAGATCTTGGTTCACTTTTTTAACTACCTTGTGTAACCACTGCTGACTTTTCTTGCAGATAATAAGCACCTTAATGGTTTTTATAAATAAATATCACTGTGAAGTTATCAGAGCAGGACAATCAATATTAGAAAATGTCTTATATGAATAAGAACAAAAACGGAGTAATAGTAAAATAATTGTAAGTATATTCAAAAGTCGAAAGTATTTGTTATTTTGAAATTAGTGTTAGAAATCTTACCATCTAAACCTTGCTAGTTTCACTGTTCTTTTTAGATTTTAATATACTTTATAAAAATTGTGGTACATCTTTTTAAAATAAAAAATAATACTATATCTAGGATCACCATGGTGCTAGTTTTGTAGGATGCTTTTCTATATTTCACACAAACCATCCCTTTCCTTATAATTGAAAGTCATATAACATCAGATTCTTGATGGGAATGTGTCACACATCCTCTGATGGGCCAGTGTGCTGTGTCTTTACTTGTTTTGGTTAGGTGGTCCCTAGAGATTGATCAGATAAAGCAGCTTAGCCACCCATGAAACGGCATCTCTTTTCTCAAGTTTTTCCGTCAGTGCATTTCTGTTACCAATCAACACCCTGCAGTACCACCTCTGGTAGGATATTAAGCCTTTGCTCAGTTCCCAATCCGGAGCTCCCCCATCTCATTCCCCAGCCCCCTCTCAGACACAGCATTCGTATATTTGATAAATGTTTGTTGAACACCAAGTATGCACAGGTGCAAGGGCAGTGACTAATTAGTTGTGGTCCCACCCGCAGAGAACTTGAAACGCAGTGACTTGTCACCGATGACCTGGTCCATTCGTTATTGTTCACAGAACTATGTCTTGCATGGAACAAAGCCCACCTGTTAGAGTTGTATGACTGTACACCTTTCACCTTGCACGTGCTCCAGGTAGACCTGGGCAAGGGAGCCAAGTGTGTTCCCATCCAACGGGGAAGAGCAGCATGTGGGCAATGTCCACCCACTCCACACCAGAGTCAGCACGTGGGTGTGGGTGACACCCTGTCACAGGTCATCAGACCTTTTCCTAGCTCAGACATGGGATGACTTTAAAGCAGGATGAAATATCTTCTCACACACCACGCAGACCTCTTGGAAGGAGACTCCGGCCTTGCTTCATCTCTGCCCATCTGGGCTATAACTCCGAAAATCAGAGTTACCACAGAGGTGAACAGACTTTCAAGTGCTGAGAAGCAGCGCGTGGAGTAGGCTGGAGCTTTGAGAAGAAGAGAAGGACACTTTTCAGTGGAGTTTACTTCCTCGGGAGATTGAGGAAATATGCATAAGAAAGAATCACTAAAATATGTCGACTGTATGAAAGCACTGAAGTCATAGATGTCAGACTCTGGCCAGCCTTGGCTTGCAAGAACAGCCAGCTCTCAGGGCCCCTGGTCTGGCCATGCTCTATCCAGTCTCCTAGTTCCATTAACCCAGAAGACAGCAGGGCACAGACTGGATGCAATGGCAGACCCATTTTTTTATTTCATGTTTTCCACATCAGCAAAATGTTTCCTTTTGAGGACTTTTTTTCATCTGGAGAAACTAAAAAAGTCACTCGGGGTAAGAGCCAGTGAATAGGGAGGGTGGGGTATGGGAGTTATGCTGTTTGGGGTCCAAAACTACTGAATACTTAGCAGCACAGTACTGACAGGTTGCTCACCCATCAACAAATAGGTAAACACATCGAAAGAATCCCCAACAAAAAAAAAATTCACTGAAGCCCAATGCAGCCTTTCACAACCTCTCACAACAGTGCCAGCTGGTACACTGATGCCGATGGGTTCCTAGAACACTTACCTAGCAGGGGAAGCCTGTACTACAAGATGCCTGCCCTCCAAAAGATAATAATTTGTGGGGGTTCCCCCCCAGTGTTGGATTGTATAAAACATATTATTAAAATTATTTTCCCTTGTAGGTGACTCACACTATAGGCCACACATTTGCAAGCTGGATTCCTAATATCCCAAGCTTCCTCTTAGCATGGCAACCGAAGGCCAACACACAGGGCCACGATCAGTTCCATCAGAGACCTCTCCTCTGTTTATAAGTCAGGTGTCTGTTGATGAGCTGCTTTGAGGGAAAGAATCTACAGCCAAAATGCTTGACAGCTCTAGTCTGAGAATGGTTTCCAACAGCTCTGAAGATATAGAGTAAAAAGAACAAACACAAATTCTTGTCTTCCTCCACTCACTGCACCCCATGCAGTAACAGAAGAGGCTACTAGGTCTTTCTGTGACTCTCTCTAAGATGGGGGTGGGCCATTCTTGCTCTTCTTTGTTTTTCTGCTATGTCAGAAGTTCATCAAGGGCTTATTTGTTACTGAAATTTTACCCCTTTTCTTTAGGTTGCAGAAATGTATTTGTAAAGGGGAATGTCTTTTAAGTATTCCTAATTGATAGTATGGAGGGCCAAGTTACAGATGGTCTTTATTAGGAATTCCTTTTCTTCTGGAAAATGTAGACCTCTTTTCCCTAGCCCCTTAGCAATGGTGATTGGAGGATGATTGAGTGGTCTCTTGTGGAAATATGTATTTACCTATGTAAAGATCAGTTTCAACTCAGCACATTCCTCTTTAACCGGTGAACTAACCTGTAACCTCTAAGGGGTGTTGACATCTCTTCAGTTCATAACTCTGTGTGTGTGTGTGTGTGTGTGTGTGTGTGCACACGCACACACATGCTCACACGTGCATGTATTTTTTTAAAACTGTGAATCTAGCTGCTAACTTGGAGAAGAGCTTTTTAAGCTGCTTTGTAGATTTTTTACTTTCTTAAGAATGAATAATAATTCTGGCCATTTGAATCACCCAACCCCCTAAAAAGGTTAGCACATGGTCAAATACCTGAATGTGCAAGGTGAATTCAATTCAAGAGTGATAGAATTGAGCAGAGAAAAGGAAATAACAAGAGCATGTTGTGAAAAGGCCATTGATTTCCCTGACACTAATTGCAGTCAAAAATAATGACATACGGGGGTGGGGGGCAAAAAACAGAATTTATTTATAAAAAGCTGTGTATTTATTCTTGCATGTTTAAATTTCAGTCACCTTCAAAGTACTCTCTCTTTGATGCAATACACCTATCAAGATACTTTTTCCACTGCTCAGAACAGTTTTTGAACCTGTCAATTGTGTTGCCTTAAGTGTTTCTACCCTTTTTTGTTTCACCTCTTCCACATTAGCAAAATGTCCTTTGAGGATTTTTCATCAGGGAAACAAAACAAAACAAAAAAAAGGTGTTCAGGGCAAGATCCAGTGAACAGGGACGGTGGGGCACAGGAGTCATGCTAATTTCAGTCAAAAACTGCTGAATACTCAGTGTGGGCAGGTGGATTGCCACAGTGGAAGAATCAGTCATCTGTTTGCTATAACTCGAAATGTTTATTTCACAAATCATAATGCAACCTTCTGAAAACTTCCAGATAAAAACTTTGGTTAACCATTTGATCTGGAGAAACAAATTTCAAGCGTGCTACAAGGGCCCCGCCCTCCAAAAGATAATTCTAGTTTTTTATGGGTCATTCCTCATAACCTCAAAGTTTATTTGGGTGTGTTTGTTTTCAGAGCATAGATACAGGGACCAAGATGGAGAGCAGACAAGAGCCTGGTTGGAATATCACCTCTGGTTTTTGAAGTCTTACCAGTTTTCATTCTCTGTGGCCTTTTCATTTGGTCCTCCAAAGGAACCAGTTGAGTTGGCTTTAATGAGTTTTACCTGTGTTATGGAAGGAGGGCATTCAGATGTGAGAACGTTTACTTAACATTGACTGAATTCACTCTCCATTCTGCAAAATGATAACTTGTAGATCACACCACAGTGAAGGATGGAGCATAAGTGAGAACAAACTTGATCAAGTAATACTTTCCTCATGTGTCTTTTACCTCCGACAGATGTGCATACTTGGTGATGTAGCATAATTGACACATTCCTCCCTCAAATGTGGGTTTTATACATTTCTCCATGATCAAAAAGGGAGGAATTCTATCCTGAAGCATGTATTTCTTCATCCTTTCAAAGGCAAGAGTGTCTGAAATTTCAGATAAGGAACAAACCTGTAAACGTGCCCCTCCCTTCCTCTCTTCCTTCCCAAAGCACCAACAGTTGTAGATGCCATGAGGATTATAGATATAAATAAGACCCTCTCGCGGAATTTACAATCTGTGTAGTTTTGATCCAATCCAAACATAAGCATCAGTAGCCATGCTATGAAATAAGTCAATTCCAAGTAGTTATGCCTGCCCGTCTTTGAGGGCATGGTGGGAACTTTCAGGAATAGACATAGATGTCTATCGTGTCTACCAGCTCTTATTTATCTCTCAGGCTTACCATCATGCTCTCTGAAAGTCCCTGCTCTTGGGGATCAATTAGGCTGGTTGTAGAATTTCCAGGCATGTTAGTAGCCTCTTTACAGGGTGTGTGTGTTTAGCATGTAACATGACTCTAAGTCCTGCACGCCATTGACTCATAGGGCTTGTATGTTCCACTGAGGCACGCTGAGCTGTAGCAGGAAAAACTTTGGCACCAAGAGGCAGGCAATAAGGTTCTAAACTTGACTTATCCACCAACATATTGGGTCATCTTGTCAGAGTTGCATAGCTTCTGAAATAGAGTGAACAGAGATTTTATTGTCAGAATACATAGCAGGATGGTGACCCCTAAACTCCATCCTGCCTCCAAGACTGAGTTCCGAGCCCTTCTCTTTGATTAAGAATATTTCATTAAGAACCATATAAATAATTTTAGACAACTTCACAAGGGTGAGAATATATGTGAAATCTGGACTGTGATTAGCATACCATTTGGCCATGAGTTCATTTCTCATTTGCAAGTCAAAGTGCAATTATTTCTTGGGCCTTTTCCCTCAAAGACTGTAGAAAGCCTGTGCTCAAAATGAGCAACTCCATTTCTAATTCTTACATTGGACCGAACTCTCTGACCTTGTTTTCCAAAGGGCAACATTTATGCTCCTCTGCTTGAATTTCTTTCTCCTCCCCTTTTCATTTCTTTACCATGCCTGTCTTTAATTTCCACTTAAACTAATAATGTGTTGTGCAGTTACCACTGTTAACTTTTGTGTAAGAGATAGTCAAGTCTAGTTGCAGACTTCCACAGCCTGATGAATTTTGGAAGCATTTGTTCATTCATTAATTCCTCTAAACATTTGTTAAATGCCTATTATCTCCTGGGGATAGGATTACCTGGGAGATATAAATTAATGAGTCACAGCCCTTGCTCTTAAAGAATTTATGTTCTGAAGGAAAAGGTAAGCAATATGCATGTAAAAATTATGTCACAGTGCACAGTAATCATTAAGAAAGAAACAAACTCATCTGTGGGGGTCCCAAAAACCAAGTTGAAAATTTAGACCAAGTTGCAAATTTAGAGCCAAGTTCAGCTCACTCTTCAGACATTTTGTTAGTATCTTAAGGAATACTTTTGGGGTTGGCTCTTTCTTTGATGGAGCATTTTTTATTTTCTGTCTACTATTTAAAAAAATAAACTAATCTAACCTGTTTAACCTAATTTAACTTGACTAGTATAGTTTTTTAAAAGTCTTCTTTAGCTTCTTTTTGACTGCTTTAGTCTCTGCCTGGAAAGTGGTTTCCTAATTGGATAACCTGTACAGACAATTCCAAATTTTAAAAAAAGCTAAAGACATGATTCACAGTGCAAACACCAGTGTCATCTTTCAGCAACCCAGTTGGTGAGGACACATCTTTTTGAAAGTGATTTTGTGACTTGAGGTTTATTGAAGCTAATAAGTAATAATAATTTTTTGAACTCTGAACATGATTCCCAATTTTAGCATACTTGCATCTTTTGTATCTGTCTGTGCATTTTAAGTGCCGGAATAAATGTTTGCAGATGTATTTGGGACAGTTTCCTAGATATTGTCTTAATTCCAATTCCATATTTGTGTCTGTTAGAAAGCATATGCACTTGGAAAAATGTTTTGGCAACAGTTAATGTTTTCGCTGACTGTGAATCATGTATTAAGTAGAGTTTTGTTAAAGTTAAAATGCCAAAGTTGATCTACCCTATGCTCTTTGACTTTTTGCTTGTTGTAGATAAAAAGAAGTTACTCTAATGAGAGTACTGATTCTACTGAAAGATCCTTTGGGTTTGCATATTAAATAGTTTACTTACTCCATTTTTGTAGTGTGATCACTTGAAAATGCCCTACTAGTCAAAGTATGGTTACTCTCTGTATTAGTGCTTAAGTGACATATAATCATTACTTTCTTTTTATAAATGAGGTTAATGAGCACCTATGTCAAAAATAGTCAGTTTATGATATTCAAGTTCATTTATTTTGGATTAATTATCAAATCAGTGTTCTACTTTTTTTCTCAAGTAACAAAAGACCTTGTGAAGGAGTTTTTGGCATATTATACATGATGGGGAGAGAATGCAGAGTCCCCCTACACATTACAGCAACTACCTAAAGGACCATAAAGAAGTCTCTGCTGTACAGTTAATGTCTTGGTCTTAAATCCAAAATTTTCCTCCCAATATGTACTTATAGACGTTTCAACTCATTTTTTTTGTGTTTCCACATTGTCAACGACTCCCATTCTTCTATATTACTTTCATTTCCAGTTAGATTGTTAGACTCCAGTTACATACAGAATATTACCATGGGAAAGCATAAATTTATTTATATCATATCTAGGCCTGGCAACAGCAGTGATATATGCTTCTCAGTGCTTCTTATGCCAGAATTTAGCTAGCTTGACTTTTACTGGGATTAAGCAACCTACTCTGGATAATCCATTTCACAATTTTGTGTCTGAGTTATCATGGAACTAATCTGTTAATATTAATTACTCCTACTTAATTCACAAGAATTTTGAAAGAATGTATAATACTATAATAATGTGCCGTGGAATTTGTCTCTGATAAGGAAGTAGCCACGAGAAAACCTATTCAAGTGGGAATAGAATTCTACAGACCTAACTTCTAAGTAACTGATCTTGGTTGAATTGCAGTGAGTTTCCAGATATCTTTGTGTCCCAGAGGAAATGGGCTGAGGCTCTACTGCTGAGCTAGGATTAAACCTCTCCTTTATTTAAGTATTACACAAGGAAGCAACCGTAACAAATTGAACAGGTGTTTCTGGGAAAATAATTCTGGAAAAAGTCCGGAGATTTGAAGAGAATGGAAAGAATAAAATTTAATGAATGGTCCAATGAAATGTATATTACCCTAGACAGGGATATATCTCTGGTAGCTTCTACTAACATGTACAATTTATAAAATTAACTTGAAGTTCGTTTAACACCATTTTGTTTCAAGTTGTTTCATGGAAATAATCAAACATAAAGCATTTGTTAACACAATAAAAATAACTTAAATTTATTCAGGATGTTTTTCACTTTAAATGTCAATTCATCATCTAAGAAGTATCTTAAGACAAATATTACTCCATTTTACCATTAAGGAAAATAAGATTTTTGTGATAATAAAATCCTCAACATAAAACTAGGAGGAAGAGAGCATATGTGGAATTATTGAATCAAAATTTAAAAATATAAAACTATGAATTAATTCTAAAGATGAAATTTTGGTAGGATCAAATAGGTTCACAGAAATTACTGATGCATCTCAGGTAGAAGCTGAGGTGGTTGACCTTAGATAGTTGACTTCTATGCTACTGAGAGTGTGGCCTGTAGTCCAGCAGCTCTGAGCTTGTTAGAAATTATCTCAGAAGCCACCTTTGGCTTCCTGAATTAGAATTTGATGGCTGGTTTTGACCACTTTCCCAAATGGTTCACATGCAACTTAGAGTTTGAGAGGTGGTGGTTTAGTTACATGTAAGGATAATTTTAGTCAGTATATGGCATGTCTGCCAAGAAAAATTAGCTGAGCATAGACTGAATTAACAATCACCTGGTGTCCAGTGGGAGGTGATGATTAGACTTTCTGTCCTGCCCACTTTGCTCAGTTCTGGGCACTATAAGCTATCCTTTAAGAATATGTGTCAAGGACACTGACCAGGATGGTGACCAATTCCATACAAAGAATAATGGAAGAAATTAGAAGCACTTGACCTGGAGGAGAGAATCCTGCGGAGTGGAACAGCTGTGTTCATGTGTTCCAAGGGGACTGTCCCCTGGAAGAGAGGGGAGAAAGAGGCAGAGGTAAAGCAACTGAGAAGGACAATAAATAGGAAGATGTATCTTTGTTAGTGTAAAGATGAACTTTGAAGCAACTACAGGTGTCCTAAAATAGATCTTCCTTTCACTCTAAGTAGAGAGTTGTATTGTTGGAAGTTTTCACATAGTTACCAGAAAACCACTGACTAAAGTAAGTCCCTCTGCTGAGTGCTCTCCAAGCACCTTGTCACAGTAGTGTTGTATAATTACAGTCATGTGTCACTTAAAGACAGGATATGTTCTGGGAAATGTGTTATTATACAATTGTATCATTGCACAGACATCATAAGGTATACTTCTATAAACCTAGATGGTCTAGCCTGCTACCTACTTAGGCTTTATGGTATAGCCTATTGCTCCTCAGGATTTCTAAGAATACACTCAGATTTTATTGTCAGTTTTTTCCTTGGGATTTCCTTTGTATAATCTGTTACTGTACTAAATAGAGTTGGCAGTTGGAACATAGTGGTAAGTATTTATATATCTAAATATGTATCCACACCTTCATGATAAAAATTCTCAACAATTTAGGTATAGAATGAACATACCTCAACATAATGAAGACTGTATATGACAAACCCACAGCTAATATCGTACTGAATGAGCAAAAGCTGAAAACCTTTCTTCTAAGAAATAAAACAAAATAAAGATGCCCACTTTCACCACTTTTATTCAACATAGTACTGGATGTCCTAGCCAGGCCAATCAAGCAAGAGAAAGAAACAGAAGATATCCAAGTTGGAGAAGAGGAACTCAGACTGCACCTGTTTACAGATGACATAATCTTAAAGAGAAAAAAATCTAAGGACTCTACCAAAAACTCTTAGAACTAATTAATGAATTCAGTAACAATGAAGGATACAAAATCAACATAAAAAATTAGTGACGTTTATTTACACCAATGATGGACTAGCTGAAAAATACATAAAGAAAGCAATACCGCCGGGCTCGGTGGCTCAGCCTGTAATCCCTCACTTGGGGAGACTGAGGTGAGTGGATTGCCTGAGCCTGCAGGTTCGAGACCCGCATGGAAAACTTGGCGAGACCTCATCTCTACAATAAATCAAAAAATCAGCCGGGCGTGGTAGCACGCGCCTGTAGTTCCAGCTACTTGGAAGGCTGAGGCGGAAAGATCACTTGAGCCCAGCAGATCGAGGTTGCAGTGGCCGGGAGCGGCCACTGCACTCCAGTCTGGGCGACAGAGTGAGGCTCCAACTCAAAAAAAAAAAAAAAGAAAGCAATACCTTTTACAACAAGGGGGTGAAAGACCTCTATAATGAAAACTTCAACTAATTGAAAAAAACATAAGGGAAATGTTTTAGCATATTGGTCTAGGCAAAGATTTTATGTCTAAGACCACAGAAGCACAGGCAACAATAACAAAAATAGACACACAACAAAGGAAGCCATCAACAGAGTGAAGAGACAACCTGTAGAATGGGAGAAAATATTTGCAAACTATTTAGCTGACAAGGGAGTAATGTTCAGAATATACAAGATACTTAAATAAGTCAACAGAAAAAAAAATCAAATAATCCACTTAAAATGTAGACAAAGGAAGTGAATAGACATTTATCAAAAGAAGGCATACTGATTGCCAACAAATGTGTGAAAAAATTCTTGACATCTCTTGTCAACAGGAAAATGCAAATCAAAACCACAGTGAGATCTCATCTTACTCGAGTTATAATGACTGTTATCAAAAAGATAAAAAATAAGCCAGGCTCGGTGTCTCAGCCTGTAATCCCGCGCTTTGGGAGGCCGAGGTAAGTGAATTGCCTGAGCCCGCGGGTTCGAGACCCGCCTGGGCAACTTGGCGAGACCTCATCTCTACAATAAATCAAAAATTAGCTGGGCGTGGTTGTGCGCGCCTGCAGTTCCAGCTACTTGGAAGGCTGAGGCAGAAGGATCGCTGGAGCCCAGCAGGTCGAGGCTGTGATGGCCAGGAGCGGCCACTGTACTCCAGTCTGGGTGACAAAGTGAGACTCCAACTCAAAAAAAAAAAAAAAAGATAAAAAATAAAAGTTGCTGTTGAGGATGAGGAGAAAAAAGAACTTTTATAGACTGTTGGTGGTGGGAATGTGAACTAGCACAATCACTATGGAAATCGGTATGGTAGTCTCTCAAAAATCTAAAACTAGAACTACCATACAATCTAGTAATCTTTGCTTATGTATCCAAAGGAAAATAAATCAGTATATCAAAGGGATACCTGCAGCTCCATGTTTACTACAGCACTATTCCCAAAAGCCAAGATATGGAATCAACCCAGATGTTCATCAACAGTTGAGTCCATAAAGAAAATGTGGTAGATATACCCAACAGAATACTATTCAGCCGTATAAAGAATTAAGTCCTGTCATTTGCCCCAACATAGGTTAGCCTGGAGGACATTATGTTACACAAAATATGTCGGGCACAGAAAGATAAAATACCACATGTTCTCATTTGCATGTAGGAGCTAAACATTTTTCAAGCTCCTGGAAATAGAGAGTAGAGTTGTGAACATTCGAGACTGGGAAGGAGAGAGGAGATGAGAGTAGGGAGAAGTTGACTAACGGATACAAAGTCACAGCTAAGTAGGAAGAGGGAATTCTGGTGTTCTGTAGCAATGTAAGGTGACTATGATAACTACAATTTACTGTATATTTTCAGATAGCAAAAAGAAAGGATTTTGAATGTTCACAACACAAGGAAATGATAATTGTTTGAGGTGATGGGTATGTATACACATATTGAAATATCACACTATAAGCTATAGATATGTGCAATTATTACATGTCAACTAAAATAAGTATATAAAAGGTAAAGTAAAAAATTAGTATTATAATCTTAGGGGACCATTGCTGTATATGTAGTTCTTAGTTGACCAAAATGGTGTTGCACATGACTGTATTTCTGTAATTTTAAAAATTGTTCCATCTGGGCGTAAGACTGTGTCTATTTCATTCACTGACTGTTGTATCTTCAGCCTCTAGCATGGTGTTGGACAGAAAATGTTTTTTGTAAGTCTAAAGAGAGGAAGGAACAGATGAGAAGGGAGATTGAATTCATGAGTATAGTCAATTAATATTTACTGATTGCCTTTGATATGCCAGCACTCTGCTAGGCACTAGAGAGGCATAAGTGAACAAAACAGATTAATATCCCATCTCTAAAATTAAGTTTTTCTATAAGATTATGTAGTTCTAAGAACCTGTAAGTAGTTCATACAGAAGAAAAATGAACAACACGAATCAGATGTCTTCACTAGAGTAATACATCTTCGAAGAAGTTAACAGCTTCAAAATATCTCAAAGATCAACCAGACCAGCAAAAAGCATGTAGAAGTTGAGATAAAATAGAGACCTCACTTCTTTATTTTACAAGTACCTTGAATCTGAAGTTAAAACTCTTCATATGCTCAGAGGCTGGTGAAAAGCTGAAACAAATTACTAAACCTTTGGAGGCTGCAAGACCCTAAATAGGGTCAGTATGAGGTAGGGTGACCGATATAGCCATGTCATCAGAGGATGAATACACTCTGATTTCATTGTCAGTGTTTTACTCAGTGATTTCCTTTGATTGCAGCATGGTATTATTAGTGATATTTTAGTATTTAATATGATAACTATTTTCAACCAAAATATTTCCTGAAATCTCTTATTTCACCTGAGTTACTGCTCTTTGAACCTCATTCCCTCCAGGCGCCAACAGTTTTTCTCATCACCATGTGTCTTTGACTTTATAATGCGAGTCAGTGAGAAAACAGGATTCATTTAACAGAAAATTGCTTTCCACAATCTTTCCTGAAATCTCTTTTGTCTGTTACCCAGGCGATATCTATATTATTACTTTGTCCTCAAAAGCTTTTACCAATTTGGCAACACAGAATGACTAGATCTCTTTTCCTTTATCTGGCTTTTCATTAGGAAGGGAACTCCCAAAATTCATTTCGATCAGCCTTACCCTCAATGCTAAATTGTGTATGTCTCAAGTCTATTTATAATACATATCCTCATTATTATGAAGGTCACTTTAGTTCTCTATATTACTTCAGTTTCCAAAGAAAGCAATGCCAAGTGACCAAACGGATGGAGCTACCCCCGTACCCCACAGCCCCCCCGAGAAAGCTTTCCCGTCAAATATCTCCTAATTACCTCAATGAATCAGTGTCATGCTCAGCATTCAGCCTTATCTCTGGCACCTTCCCCAGCTTTCTGTTGATAGCCAATAACATGTGCTCCAAGCATGAAAGGGATAAAAATGGTGTGACTCTTCAAGAGCCAGCCTTAGCGTGGAGTAAGGGAGCTGTTGAGATTCTTGACTTCATGGTCCTGATGTGATTTACTTTGACCAATTTGCCTTCAGACATGACTTGCTATCGTAGCTTCCAGCATACGACTTTGGGTCTTGCAGGGAGACTAGAATCCTTCCTTCGCTTCTACTCTCTTACACCTAAGTCCTGTGTTAGGACATCTTGTATTAATCAGCCTTCGGTGGTAACTTTAGGCAAGTAATACAAGCATTTTCTCTGACCATCTGTAAAATTAAGTGGTAACTACAAAGCATCTGACAGATTTCTAAGAAAAGCACCATCCAGCCGCCCTGGCCTGGCCCACAGCTGTGAAGAACAGCGTGCTTGTGTCTGAGCCCCCTGACGTATGTTTTCTTTTCTGTGCCTCTGCCCCCTGCTTTCCTCACCACCCCAAAACTCTCTCTCTCTCTAAACAGTTCTCCTCCAGCCTCACCCCCAGGCCTGACCCTGCTCCTCACACCTGCTCTGGCCCCATATAATACAGGATGTTTTAATATATTATGTACATGGACCAAAAAGGAAATTGAAGTTGCCAGCCATGAACTTTCTTTTCTTCTTTTCCCTTTTAAGTGGAGAAAGAGTAGAGTCAACAGCAAGGAGTCTATTTTCTTTGTGGCAGCGGAAAAGTGGTAGGGGGTTAGGGAAAGAACACTTAAGAAATTAGAGTTTCCAGCGGATGTGTGATGTTTGATCTTTTAATGGTGTTGCCACTGGGCCTAGTATATTTTTTATCGTGGGCAATGGTGAGAAATCTGAGCTTTGGAGGTGGGAAATGTGTCAGCTGGTTTTTGTTTTGTGTGGTAATACAGAGGAGACCATAGAGGCCAAAAGCTGTGTCCAGAGAAATAGCGACAGGGGCACATGGACATGGAGTGAAGAAGACAAACAGACACACGTTAAATGAAGACCTACTGTTGACACCCTGAAAGAGGAGAGACAGACAGACAGGTGTGATGCTGGAGGGAGAAGGATCATGGATCCGTGAGCTGAGCTCTTGATGTCAACTTTCCAGTGCTGCCTGGGATGTGAGCAGCTCCCAGTCTGTTATCAGAGGATATCACCTCCTGGGCGTGACTGGACAATGAAGTCAAGCACATCCCACCTGCTCCAGGTGGTCCTTGATTGTGCATGTCTAACTTCAGCCTTTCTCTGTGGGCCTTCCTAAGAAATGCTGAGGGCACTCTCCAGCTCTCACTCAGGGCCATGTCCTGGGAGCCGCCAGATCTGTTTCTGCACTGTTGCCATAATGGTCTTTCCCAGCAGTGTTTGCATTTTTATTTGAAAATTTTAGGGCATTTTGCCCTTACTTAAGCTAATTAGACTATATGTAAAATTGTGTGGTTGCAGTGGGGGAGAATGCCAAAGAACACACATAAAGAAGACGTTCTAAATTCTGGAAATAAGTTCCAAACATCCACATCTGAAAGCTGAGTAACCAATAATTTTATCTTTTAACTCTTCTGTCCCTTTAGAGCATTTAACTTTTGTTTGATGTTCACATTCAAAAAGATTCTTGACATATTTTTCAAAACTACCAACAAGGGCCAGCATAAGCATGGGGCATGATTGTGTAGGGAAGGAAAAGTGGCATCTTTTCCTCACCCATTGCAGGGTTCGTGGCTGAAACTGCTCGAGCAAAAGACATTAACAACAGAAAGGAATACAAAATTGTTCGATATCAATTGTATATGACACAGGAGCCTTCAGAAATGAAGACTCTAAGAAACAAGGAAACCCGTGTATTTTTATGCCAAATTTAATGAAGGGTGGATGGCCAAGGGGAAATGTGCTTGGACAAAGGGTGTCTGACCTAGTGGTGATATAAAGGAGACTTATCAAGGCCTGTTTGTTCAGATTCTTCTCTGCATCCCATATCTTCACAAATAAGGATGTTCCTTTCCTCTGGCTATAGGGAGGGCACCTCAAAAATGAGGGTTTTATGACTTACGTTAGAGGAAAGTCAGATAATTTTTTAATGTCAGGCCTCAAGAGAGAGACAGAGAAGGTCAGAGAGACCTTCCTACTTCTGCTGTTTTTTCAAATGTTAAAGTGCCATATTCTGGGATAGCACATCCTGAACCCCATCAGTTGAATATTTCTATGGGAAGTTAGAGCCCACCCTTCATTCCATGCTGTCAGATGTCGTCATCCCTCCTCCCACCTCCTCAGGAGCCTGGAGAATTTGAACTAGCAAGGCTTCAAGTTCAGAGAAACTAAGCACAACAGAAAATAGAGTTGGACTGAAACCAGAGAATCAAATAAAAATCTGGGATCCCTGGTCCATGCATGTTCCCTTCACACAATTCTCTGAAGAAACTGAATAGTCATAGAGAAAAAGAGCTACAGATACTAATAGTAGGAGACGATCCAACAATCTACTTGTCTCTCCACCCAGTTGTGATGTAATGATGCTCTTCATTAACAAGATCCACCCTGTCCAGAGAAAGTCTAATTCGCCTCTTAGTGACACACATTAGCGTATTAAAAATAATTATGGACCACCAAATATTTGACGAAGTCCTCTCACATGAGACTAAAATAAAAAGAAAAAATGATACAGGAATTTAGAGGGAAAAGAGACAATGTACACAGTCAAAGAAGTCATCAAATAATTATTATGTTATTCAAAAGAAATGATATTTTATCTTTGAAACAAGAACTAGGCCAGGTATGGTGTCTCACACCTGTAATCCCAGCACTTTAGGAGGCTGATGTAGGGAATTGCTTGAGCACAGAAGTCTGAGGCCAGCCTGAACAACATAGCAAGACTTTGTCTTTACAAAAAATAAAAAGTTAGCCGGGCATAGTAGTATGTCTCTGTAGTCCCAGCTACCCGGGAGGCTGAGGAGGGAGGATTGCTTGAGCCCAGGAGGTCGAGGTCGTGGTAAGCCATGAACAGGATACTGCACTCCAGTCTAGGTGATAGAGTGAGACCCAGGCTCAAAAGAAAAAATAAAAAGAAGCAAGAACTAGGTGGTACCACAAAAGAATAATAGATTATTAAGAAACTTAGTAGTCAAATTGGAA
Organism: Tarsius wallacei; assembly: GCA_963574415.1. NCBI lineage: Eukaryota > Metazoa > Chordata > Mammalia > Primates > Tarsiidae > Tarsius > Tarsius wallacei. Next base: position 34,460 of record CAUYQG010045031.1, on the reverse strand, counting down.
AATAAAACTGAGGAGCCCTCCTAGAAAGTAGAACAAAAGGACAGAACATGAACAAGAGAAGACCATGCCAAGAGGTCCAACTGCCAGTGGATTAAGAACTTCAAAATGAGAACAGCAAAAAGGGAGTAAAAGAGGTGCTCAGTACAATGAAAGCAGATCTCTTTTTTTGCGGGGGAAGTTGGAGTCTCACTCTGTCGCCCAGACTGGAGGGCAGTGGCATGCTCCCAGTCACCGCAGCCTCAACCTGCTGGGCTCCGGCGATCCTTTCGCCTCAGCCTTCCAAGTAGCCGGAACTACAGACGTGTGCTACCACACCCGGCTAGTTTTTTTATTTATTGTAGAAACGAGGTCTCGCCAATTTGCCCGGGCGGGTCTCGAACCCATGGGCTCAGGCAGTCCACTCGCCTCGGCCTCCCAAAGTACTGGGATTACAGGCTGAGCCACCGAGCCCGCCCAAGGCAGATCTTTATACGGTTTCACACCACTAAGAATAAAGAAGAAAGTCCTAAAGTTTCTGAAGAAGAAAAAACAAAAGACAAGCTGCCTAAAGAGGGTATCAGGAATGTCCCATACTGGATTGGACTTCTCAGGAGCAGCACTGGAAACCAGAGGCCAGTGGTAACATGCCTTCACAATTCTATGGAAATGATTTTCAGCTTAGAATGCTTTATTCAACCAAATTTCAATCAAATGTAAGGATAGGCTAAAAACATTACCATACCAGAGAAATCAAACGTTTTTCTCCTGTATGCCCATTCTCAAGATTTCCTGGAGGATGCGCATCACCAGGTGAGGGGTGTGTCAAGAGTGAAGGATGGCGGATCCTGGAAGCCAGGATCCAGCCCAGGAACTCCAGGGGAGCCCAGTCCCAAAAGGAGGGTAGCCTGGCCTGACAGCCGGGCACCCCCAGAGCTGAAGGTCTCCAAGGGACATGGCCACACAGGCCTAGGCGCTGAGAGGGACAGCCCCAGGGAAGGCAGTGGAACTGACAAATGTCTGGATGCAGCACCAGTGTTGATGTGACCAGGAAGAATGAGTGACAGTATAATATAAAAACTGCAAACTTTAAAAAGAGGCAACTAGCATTTCCAGGAGGAAAAAAATGAATAAGAAAGAAAAATGATCATTTGCATGCTACTTGGCTCAGCACTGAGAGCTATAATGATATAAGCATTAAGTTCAGTACTATGGTTGACCCTCGAACAACATGGGCTTGAGCTGTCCGGATTTACTTATACATGGGTTTTTATCAATAAATGCAGTCTTCCACATCGGTGGATTCTGCATCTGCAGCCAAGCATGGATCAAAATATTCGTAGGAGGCGAAACCTGCGTATACAGAAGACCAACTTTTTAGGGTGAGTCCCACAGAGCCCCCGGAGGAACATGAGTATGCACAGGTTTAGGTATCCATGGTGGTCCAGGAACCAACCCCCCAGGGATACTGGGGGATGACTGTAAGCTAAACAGGAATTGTAGCAGATGTGTATTGGAAGAATTGGAGGACCCCAGAGGATGAGGGACATCAGATAGCTAACTCCCTACCTACCATGACAGAAGAACTCCAGTGGTCAAAGTTTAGGAAGAACTGGCATTATAAGCCGTTTTCTGTAAGTTGAGGTGTCACCTAGAAGACGTCAACCCAGCTGCCTCCAAGCAGGGGGCCTCAGAGTGGGAGGCATGATGTTGCCTTTAGTACACTTTAACTTTCAACATTGTGAATTACGTGCATATATTATTTTGATGAACTCATTCTTTTTCAAAATTAAAAAAATATTATTTTAAAATTTTAACATAGATGTAGATTCCTGGCTTCTCTTAGGAAACTTGACCACGTGGCTCCCTTAAAGCATAGTCCACCCTACAGTGTGGCTCGCCCCATTTGGTGGAAGCACATGTTCTCTGGCTTGCCACAGTCTCTATCTGGCTCCATTTTCTCCCTGGAGCTGAGGCTCAGGTGTTATTTAGCATTGTGACGATTCAGTCATTTTACTTGTTGCAGAGTTGAGAAGAAAGGGACATTATTTTTTGCTCATGTCTCTATCAAAAGTAGGACAGAAAAAGATTCCAAGAGGACCTTGTGGCTCTTAGCAGCTTGCTGGACTTAGTCACTCGCTGTAGTAAGTTACCTTCTTGGCTTCAGGGGCATTTACGTTTTCTGCTCGAATCCCTAGTGATGCAGTACAGCTTTGGTTAGCTCTGCTGTGAGCACAAAGACCATCCTTCACTTGGTAACCTTTGTATAAGAAGCTTCATAAACAGTGCCACCCTGCAGTGATTCCTTCTCCAGATCACAGTCTCAAAGCCTTCATTTTCTGCTTCTGTGATCAGCTTCTGGTCCTGCCCGCATTTTCTCTCTTTCCACATGGGAGGGATCTGGTTCACGAGCAAAGACTCTCCACTCTGTTGATTACCTCACAGCCCTGCCCACTCTACTTCAGCTCCTGCTCCTGTGTCCTGCTTCCTTTTTAAGTGACACCATTATTCTGAGGGCTGATGTTCAGCGCGTGGTCTTCTGTGACTCCTGTGCCTTTTCCTAGTATGGTCAGGCACAGTGAGTACACTTCCAGCCTGTATTTATACACTTGGGATTTTCTCCTTAAGTGTATTGCTGGCCATTTATTTCCATTAAATTTCATATTCCTTGTTCAAAAACACTTTTTCGAATTGACCAAAGTAGGTTTTAATTTTCTTACAGCCGTCAAAGGTGCTAGTTACCTCTCTTTGAATTGTTGCAATTATCACACATAATGATGCTATTTTGTCATTCAAATCGTTGGTTCAAAAATGAAATTATATAGACTTCATGGCCAGTCTCTATAGCGCAATAGTAAGTGTCCAACAAATAAGATTACCAGAGCCTTTGAAAAGGGTGGTTAAAAAAAAAACTTTGAGTAAAATAACTACTTAAAGTTAAGTAGTTATTTGTCTGAACTAAGTAAAATCTGTAAGTTACTATTAAGTAAACATGGTTAAACCAATCCATATAAGAACACCAGGATGTTCAAATTCACGCTATTTGTTAATCTCAGAAATGCAAATTCCAAATAATCTGAAATAAGAAGCAACAATATAATTTGGAGGGCAAGAGTCAAAAAAATACTACCATTTTAGAAGAGGGAAAATGGGTCAAGAAACCTTAAGGGGATTTTACTCAGAGCCCTTTGTGCATACAGGGTGAAAGTAGTAAGACTGATGAAAGATATTTTTATCAAATTTAGGATAATCTGAGAAACAAACTCCAAGTTTTCTTTTTCATTCAGTGTCCTGGCAAACTTACTAATATTTGAGTTATTTGTTTCTGTCTTCTTAATACCTCTAATAATAAAAATATTCTTAGATGCTGTTACAGCCTGTTACCTGGTGATATAGGGAGAGTAAGGGAATATTTTTAAGCAAGGTGCCTTTCCAGAGTGGGTCATGGAAACCAGAGGCTGCCTGCTGAGTCCTCTAGGAGGCGTGGCTCAGGGGACACAGGAGCAAAAGAGGTGTTTTGGGGATACCACCTGGGGAGATCAAAGAGAGAGTGGACTGGGAGGGAGAGCCTGGGACCACAGGGCACATCTGCCGAGTCTCAGCCAACTCATCCAGAGTTCCGGAGCTGAGATTGCCTGCCAGAGGAATGCCATGCCGGGCTGGAACAGCCAGGCTCTAGCGCATCCATGGCTCTCTGTCCCCTGGCTGGGGCTGCCTGCAGTCAACAGCTAAGGAGGCTCCCAGGGGCACGAGGTGCCACCCAGGGTTCTGAGTTCATCTGCACTCTTTGCACTGAGTGGCAAGTTCTTTCTTGGAGGAAAATGCAAGCTGTGTGTCTCCATCACGTTTTCCTTACTGCTGAACATTGATTAGAGGTGGCCTTGACATTTTTGTCCCCTATCCTTGGTGTTTCCCCAACACATGGAGAATCTTCTTCTCTACCAAAGTCACATAATCCCAAGAAAGACAAGGCTCTCAATACCTGAACTAGCTCCCAAGTGTTGAGTGAAGGAGTTAGACCAGCATGGGCATGACCCTAGCTAAGTACAAGAAGGACGTGACGGATGGGTGACTGGAGAGTCAGACATGGGCACAGTTACCTAAAATATCAGTTTCCTCCACACTACTCAAAGCAATGGCATTTGTCTCTTTGAAAATAGGTAGCTCCCAGCACTAGGAGAATAGTGAAGAGTGGATTGGGAGTTTTGATCCTCCAGAATAATCTCCAGTTTTGTGAGACCTACATGCTTGTTAGTTCTCATAATACTTATTTTCACCTTTGAATCTTGTCATTCAACTGATAGACTAAAGCAGTTAAATGAAGGAGAATTTTATTTTAGAGTGGAATAGATACAAAAGTGAAAAGCAAGTAGTGACAATAGTAAAAAACATGTATTAGATGATGTTACAAAGTGACCTGAATTCTGGGAAATTGGAGCCCCTTGAAAAGGGAAATTCAGGTAAAATAAGAAAAATACATATGACAATAGAGCATGAGCTCAGCATTGACACTGTGTGTACATTGGCTCATCACCCGCAGCGTTGAAGACCATAATGAATTTATTATGCCATCTCCCAAATGATGACTACTTCAGAATGACTGGCCCCTCCTGAACACCCTCCTGTGCTGCCCTTTGTTAATAATGATGCTGGCACTTTGGGGCAGAAAGATAGAAAAAGGATATCTGGAAGGATCTGTTGGAAATAAGAGAGAAATTGGTAATCTCTTTAGCCTGGCTCTTTTACACTGTTACTTTGGCTGTTTGTCTGGGGAATGCGAAATATGTCATAGGTGCTACAACTAAATCTCCATGGTAGAACCCAGGAAAAAGTGAGAAAAGAAAGATCTGCAACAGCTATTTCTAAGGAATCTCCCTTAGTCTTTATTAGCTTACCTCTCCAGTTCTACTGTCAAGAGATGGTAGTAAATGGCAGACAATTTATTGTTTCTTTTTGTGTGAATAATTTTTTTTCAAAGCAAATAAATAGTGGAGAGAAATCCACTTCCCTGCATGACCCAACCATCATTACAACACAGGACTTCTTAACCTAAACTTAAATTTTTTTAATAAAGAAATGTGTTATTATTTATTTGTATTTAAGAATTCCTTCCATTAGCATCTTTTGGAGATAAGAATTGAAGCTATAAACTTCAAAATGAATACAGGTTTAATTAATGAGTAGATAGCACTCATACCTGACTTCTTCCCAATCATAAAATAAAATGTTAGGAAGAAAATGATTGTAGCCAAAAAGGAGGGAAACGTATCTTTTTTCCTTTTCTCTCTCTTTTTTTTTTATAAAAAGGGAAGAAAAGAGGAGAAAGCAATATTATGTTCCAGGGTATTTAATTCGATTCTATCGCTTGAGGGAGTGCAGATTTGCTTAAGTTCTATTACCCAGAGTGTAAACACACAATAAACATGCACCAGAATGTACCCAAGCCAGCATCAAGCAGCCATTGGTGTTGGCTGACATGAGACCTTTGGTTTGTGGGTTCATCTAGCTCCCCCTCAGCTCTATCCTGACATCTGGATGTTTCTTTCCTTAGATGAGTAGTCTGTGTGTGCCTCTGTTACAGCAGAAAGCCCGCGTTTCTGGAGCGGCTTATAAAGATTTGGGTGTAGGTTAAGAGCACATCACAGGCAAACATGTGTTGAACATTATTCTGTGTGTGTAGACTTTGAAGAGCCTCCCAGGTATATGTGGGCCTTGGTATGATGAGGAGATGAATTCAATTCAAGGCACTCCATTCTATTGCCAGTCTTTTCCAATAAGAAGACCTCTCCTGGGCTTGCACATCTGTGTCTGATAACATGGAGAATGTCTTTGATTAGACTTTCAGAGTCTAATCATTCCAAGGCAACCTTCTCCTCTACTGCGTCTCATAATGTCAGATTTCGTACATTAGGGATGCACTGATTGCACTGAAATCACATTGGCTTTATGAGAGAGGATAATCTTGTTCAAAATATAACTGTCCCTCCCTCCCCAAAGCGCTGCTATTTTTGTGTCAGATTTCCTTCCACTGCTGCTTTCATGAACACTTCCCAGAGTGCTATTTCTTTTTGTTTCTTTTCCTTTATTGTCTTCTTACAACTTTTAATCAAATTTTTTATGGTACCTTAATAGCCTGAGGCAAAGTCACAAGTGGCCTTCTCTAAATCATTTTTACTTTTCTGCAACCCACTAGCAGTGAAAGAAAAGAGATCTCCGGATTGTCCCCCAAAATATGTGTTTCCGTGTTCCCACAAAATTTTTAATATTTCTAAGAATCCAAGTCTCTGATCTTGTGTTAAAGTATGCATACTATCCATTTTTGTTTGGTTTCTGTAGTGACTTGTCTCCAGAATTTGGAAAAGTATATTACTGACCTTTCTCTTTTTTATTATTATTTACACAGTTAATTACTCACTTCCAGTTATGTTAAAAGTTAATTATTTTACACCTTGTTTGCAGTTTGTACTTCTGCTAAATTTTACTAATTGCATATCAGAGCATTGCTAAGAACAGCTTTTTTAAACTCTGTATTCCTGGTTCAATCTTTCTGGTTTTCTCTTCAAACTAAGTGAAATTCTTTTATTTGTTATTTTCTCAAAAAGGGAATACAATATAGAGTTGAAGTGGAAACAGTGGGAGCTTCTGTTTGGACAATAGTTGTTAAATATGATTCTCTCTCTCATTCTGCTCTCTCCCTGCTGTGTTTATGATGGGAAATTAAATGCAGGTATGTCTCGGAAACCAGCATGTTTGAGGAGTTGTATCAGTGATGAATCTGTGAATCACAGTTGGTCACAGTCTTTTCCTGGTCTGTCAGTCTAAACAGATTGAGCCCAGGTCATCTTCGGGCAAGGAGCTGTGAGTGTTCAGGAGAGGGTGGAAGATTACTCAAGTTCAGTGCTGGGGGGCTTTGCCAAGCCAACCATGTCGGTGCTGCATGAGTGGTGGCAAAAGCAGTTTGGGCTGGAGTGAGGGAAGAGAGAGGAGACCATGGAGAGACTTTGGAGATTTCAAGGACTGACAGTCCAGCTGACCAGATAAGAAGGCAGCAAGCGCAGGGACCAGCTGGGCACCAGGAGCCCCAACACAGGCGCTCTGCCTTGGACATTGCGGACATTTTTTCCATTTTCAGTAATATTTTCAATTCTCTTTGTGGTTTTAATTCTAGAAGTGCTCAGTAGCTCTTTGAAAAACTTGGTTGCTAGCCGAACACCAGATTATTAAAATAAATGAAACATAGAACAGAAACAAGCAAAAACATTGATTTGGAGAGACCCCTTAAAGAGGCACATGGAGCTACTGCTACATCGTCTGTACGTATAGCATCCCAACGTCTTCCTGTCAAACTGCCTGCCACCCAGACACACGCGTATTGCTGAGGGAACACAACCAAAGTCAACTGTTTTGAGGCAAACCACTCTTTATGGAATAGGCTCTTTTATGAGGCTGAAACTGATGTGGAGAATTTGGAGACGATTGCCTTCTGGCTGCTGAAATCTACCCAGTGTGCCCTCACTGTGCAGATATCCACAGAACTTAGGGTTTTGTGTGTCTGCAAAGGTGGCATTTGTCACTGAGCTTAGTGCTTTCTGTACGGTTGGAGTATTGTAGTTTCCCTCACAACAATCACAGAATCTTACGTGGAGTGAACATGGTGGAGTGAATATTCAAACCATGTGTGAAGGAGGGAAGGAACCACAGCAGAGCTTTTCTTTGCATTGTACATTTATGGATTCTCTCTGCTAGCTGGATATTTATTTCAGATTTTTGTGGTTTCTTATGCCTTGGATTACAGGGACTCTTGTAAATGGGTTTCATATGGTAGCTGGTGACCCTGAAGGACTCTATTTTTTAGATAATTAGCTTCACAGCTCTAAGTCAGATCTACGTCAGTCACAGAATGATTAGCTAATTTTTAGTTTGCTATCTAGGATTTTACTAGGTTGATTCATACCTATAGGACAACATGACTTGCTCTGATTTACCTCTGCATCACCTTCACTTAAATATTTCACAAGAAACAAGGACTCAAACCTAACAGATTTGAATCAGACATACAAGCAACATTTGGCCTCAGTTGTGGCACCCAATGCCACTAGGAGTTCTTTGGAAGTGAGACATTGGAGACATATGAAAGGACCAGACTTCCACAGCCATGGGTCTGACTCGTGTCCTCCCGCTTCCCCCAAAAGCGTGACTGTGATGCTGCAGTATGAACCATCCCTTGGTCGTTTGAGCCAGCCCTTGGTTGTTTGAGCTGTCCTTAGTCATCTGCAGCCTCTGACTTGTTCCTGTGGCTGTCGACACATCTGTTTTCATTGCTCTTGTGAGAACCAGTCTATACTTCATCATATAATTCAGAAGTGCCCTGTTATAGTAGAAAAGAGTAACTCCACCAGCCTCTGCATCATACAGAGAAAAAATACCAACTTTTTGCCTTTCTGCCTTTCAGAAGTCTCCCCAAAATGTACTGAGGCAAGAATCAGATCAGAATCTATTATCCTTAAGCAAGAAGTTTCCTCTAGAGTCTAATAAGGACTAGTCTAGATGAGCATCCTTTGGGAACTGGTCTACTGATCTCTTTCCCTCGTGACCATGTCCAGCCTGTGCCACCACTTGTAGGTAATATGCTCTACAAATTAACTATCAAGGAGAGAAGCGAGAGGACCAGAAAGAATATGTGCAAAGGGATAAGCATGAAGTGTTTCTAGACAAGGGCAACACTCACCACAGTTCATCCAGGACACCCTTCTCAAACACATCCCTGGGCAGGTAGCCCCTCTTTTCTACTCTTACGGCACAAGGGTCAACCTCTAGGGAATAAATTGCCATGGAGTGTTTTTCTATTCTATTTACTTGGCTGTCCCCCCAGCTGAGCTCCAGGGATGCAGAGAGCAGGCCTCACTCACCCTCTTCTCACCAACAGGAAGCACAATTTCTGGAATATGTTGAGTGTCCATACACTCCTTGAAGAAATGACCCATCTTTTATCTCAAGGATTCCAGGTTATTACTTGGTATATAGAAGGAACCCAATACCTGTTTTGTCAAAGAAGTAAACAAAATAAAATAAAAGTATTTTAGTACTGTTAAGAATCTCAGTGATGTGATTGAGACCTTTGGTTTCATGGATGACAAGACGGGGGCCTGAAGAGGGGAGGTTATTTGCATACCATCCCACAGCTAGAATTAAAACCACATGCAGTGGTCTACAACTCAGTGTCCTCTGCACTCAAATTGGTAGCTGCCTATTGTTTGTTGGCAATGCAGAAACAAAAGCAACATGAAAATCACCAAAAATAAGATCTATGTATAAAGTACTTTTACAGGTTACAAAGCATTTTAGTAAATGCTATCTAACTAGCCTCTTGTGTAATCTCAAGGAGGTGTTAGGGAAGATGGTATTCCTGTTTAATAGATGAGAGAGCTGAGACTCAGAGAAACTAAGTGACTTGCCCAGAGTTCAAGACTCAAATCCTTGGTGAAGATTCTCCTTCTCTTTCACAAGACTGTCTGCTGGTGCTGTGAGGGTGAACTGGTATTTCCCAAAAGGGTATACCCTAGAGATTACAAAGAGTTTACTATTCCAGAAATATTAGAACTGGGCAGGGAACTTTCCAGAACCTTCTAAAAATGGAGCTTATGCTATATTGGATTGGCTGTGAATTTGGTTGGGGAGGAAAGGTGCAGGATGTTAATCTCCTGGGACAGAATGGAGGTAAGCATGGTGAGAACTTTTAAAATGAAACATACACAGAGAATAAGAACATGGTCAAGATTTGTGTGATTAGGTTGAAAAGAGAAGAGCCATCCTTTTTTCTTTTTCTTTTTTTTTTTTTTAAGGCACATACCACCATGCCCGGCGAATTTTTTTTGTTTGTTTCGATTTATTGTAGAGATGAAGTCTCACCAAGTTGTCCAGGATGTTCTCGAACCCCTGGGCTCAGGCAATCCTCTCACCTCAGCCTCCCAAAGTGCTGGATTATAGATGTGAGGAGCCATCCTTTGATAGAAAAGAAAGTAGGCCTTTGTTTGCCATTCTTGGGAAGAGATTTCTCAGGTTGGTGTGATCATCCTTCCCATTGGCAAGAGTTTCTCTTTCATTGTTGCCTCGAGAGTGAGCTGGCTTCTTGGACTTTAAGGGCCAGTAGAGTTCTCTGTCCCAGAACAACGCTCTGCTGTTGCTGTCTTGAAAGTCTTTATAATTTATGAACAACTGGGCCCCCTGAATGATGTCGTCAGTTCTGGTGAAGAGACTGAGGCTTTGCAATACTTTTTCTAATTATGTGGGACTTTTTCCTCCTTAGCCAGTAATTAATCTTTCAGGCCAAAAAAAAATCTTTGAGCCACGCTGCACACTTTCTATAAAATGAAAACTAGAGAAGATTACAAAGGTAGTAACAGAAATGAAAAGTAAGCAACAGTGATTAAGCCAAAGTGATTCTTTTAAATGTATTTCCCATATGATCAGCAAATAATCATGTATCAAGAATTAGGATTTTTGAAATGATCCTTAAAAGCCTTTCCCGAATCTCTACATGTTGCTTCAACTGTGCTGGATAAGTGATTGCTTTTTTCATATTGACAAAATGGTTGTTACAGAAAAATCCTGAGAGCTTGATGTGGGGGGTGAAGAGGTCCTTTTTTTCCCTAAACAATTTGCACACTTACCCAGAAATTTCAGACAGACAGTGTGACATCGGTCAGAAGCCCTGGCTGGGCCAGGGATGTCCCTTCGTGCCCCATTCCTAAAATTTCCTTCTTCTGATGTCTCCTGAGAAAGTCTTCTTTTTCAGATTTTATGTTATTCCTCAGTTCTTTCTAGAGATGGTTTGACAAATAAGTTGAAGAAGAAATTGAAAAGCTGTTTGTACAAACAGTATTTGTACTGTATGGTACATATTAGGACAATAATGGAGAAAACGTTTGTTCAGATTATCTTTTAAATTGATTTAGCTATCATCCTTCACTGAGAAGCCCTGCTGAGTGTACATATAAAAGAACATTATCCCATCAACAATAAACACAGGAAATTTGGGGAAAGAAAGCTTCTCTTCCCATAGACTCAGACTATAAATATGATGTTTCTTATTTGAGTAATAATTGCTTGGCTGCCTTCTACCTCTGTTCCACTCTAATCTTTTCTCTTCCAGCCTCTTATAATACTGAATTTGAACCAACGTATGTTCATCTATTCATTCGTTCACCAATAACAAAGAAAAATTTTGCGTACCTGCTAAATGTTTAGCATGGTGTGGGAGGAAGAGAGAAGGAGGTGTTTTCTTACTAAATCATAGTTAAACTTGAGTAGTCCCTGGGAGTTTCAGGTATGAGTGTCCATGTCTTCTTGAGGCTGAAGCATCAGGGGATGGGAAGAGACTTACACACTTCGGGGTGGGTGTTGGGCAGAGTAAACACCCTAAACACTTTCTGTGTTGAATTCTGTTTGGAAGACAAAAAGAATTAGACTGACTTATAGACATTAAGAACCCAAGAGGTATGGATTCAGGAAGAAAAAGGACTGACATGGGCACAGATGTGTGTTTAATAAGTGGATAGACTTGCTTAGTTGAATGAAACCAGAATGGTTTTAGCAGGACCTGTGATGCCAGGGAAAAAGAAAGAAAAATACCGATAGAGAGTATGAGTACATCAAGAGAAAGAGTCTGAAGTTCAGAAGGAGAATTTTCACTGGGGAAATGAAAGAATGCTTGAGGGTTTCACGAAAAACAAATGGTAGGTTGTAGTTATGCAGACGGCTCTAAGGGCAGATAGGAAAGGAGGAGCAGGGCATGGCCACAGTTGTTGAAGTAGAAATTAAGGAAAGACTCTGGGGCTTGATGTTCCTCTCTTGTCAAAGATGTTAGCGTGCTCAGTAACGTTAAAGCAGAAGAAACCGAGGTAAAATAAGAAGCCATAGATACAGCAATGTCATTGGCAAATCATAGTTATTGAATCTCTGGTTTTGGAGGGATCTAACGATTTACCAACGTTCCCAACCTGAATGAACTACAGAGTCACCTGGTGAACTTTTAAAAGGCAGAGGTTCAAACATCCCCCTTATCATATGGTGAGCCTTTCAGAGAAAGAAAGGAGGGGAGTTTGGCACAAGCTATAATGGAGACCTTTGTGTCCCTAGCGACTACCCCATTCATATTCTTTTTCTTCTGAGTTTCTATAAGCTGCCTGTTTCATTATTCATCCAGCAACTTGAAATTCACTATTTAAACATTTTCAAAATGCATGCACCCTAACCTCCAACCCCGCCATCCTTTTAACAATCGAGACCTCAGAGGATCTCCTGAATCTCCCAGGTTTTCCGGGGTTGCTCAGAGACCCCCCCCACCCCCCGCCCCCAGAAATTCTGCAGCCACATCTGTGAGCTCCTTCCGTGAACTCCTTTATAGTAAGTAATCTGGGCCAGTGACATGAACCCATGGAGCAGCTCAATGCTCCCTTTTAGTTTTTCCACCTCTCTCAGCTTCAGTGGATCTGAATCTGCTGTTCTGGGACTGAGACTAACAATCGTCCTCTGAATGGGGAGATGAAGCCAACAGGATCAGCGCTAAAGTTTCTGCTCTCAGATGTCATCTGCAATACTAGATGGGTACTAGATGGAACACCTGTCCCAGGGGCAAGAGCTACTCCTTGTGCCCACTCTAAACATGCAATGATGATTCCTTCCATTGTCCTCTGCATTCTTCCAAAACTGGAACTCATTCTCAGACTTCCCCTTTTCTGACACTGCCCTGCCCCAGGCCTCCTTGGTGTTGGATGTAGGTGACAGCTCTTCTCCTGTCCTTTGTGTCATCCCTGCTTCATCAGCCATTCTCCACATTCCTGCCCCTTGCTGTGTTTTAGCCCATCTGTATAGGTTTCAACATCTCATTGTTGTTAGCACCTGGTCGCTGAATGCCCTGTTTCCCCTGAGCCATCTTTTTTGTCTTAGACCTAGTCAGGGAACCACACACATCCTTCTTCCTGCTGAACTTTTAGAAACGTGTATCCCTCTAGTCTTGGGAAAGGTGATCTGTGGCACAGCTGACTTGGAATCTGCAGACATCTCTGAGTCCTTTCTAGTCCTGAGAAATCAGGATCTCTGAAGGTAGCTCTTGGGAATCCGACACTTACTAAATTTGTCATGTAACTCTGCCCAGCATGTCTTTCCCAGACTCATATGATCACCAAGTGCTAACTTGTCTCAACGTTCCATCACTAACTTGGCTTTTTTTTTTTTGAGTTGGAGTCTTACTTCATCACCCAGGCTGTATTGCAGTGGCACACTCACGGCCACCCCAGTGTTGACCTACTGGACCCCGGCAATCCTTCTGCCTCCACCTTCCAAGTAGCCGGAACTACAGGCATGTGCTACCATGCCCAGCTAATTTTTGATTTATTGTAGAGATGAGGTCTCACCAAGTTGCCCAGGCTGGTATTGAACCCACAGGCTCAGGCAATCCACTTGCCTCGGCCTCCCAAAGTATTGGGATTATAGGCTGAGTCACCAAGCCCGGCCTTAACTTGGCTTTTTATTGGACCAGAGTCATAGTTCTTTTCATTAATCCCTCCAACTTCTGAAAGGTTACATTGTCAGCGAGTTAATAATTCATCTGTCCTTCTGTTTTGAGGAGAGGACAACTTTTGAAAATAACTTGACTTTCTCTAAAGACTGCTATGTCTTGCCTCCACAGTAATAACAAAATGAAATATATAAGGGAAATATCATGCCTGTGGTCTGGCTGGCCAGGTTGTCTGGAATATATTTCCATTAGAGTCCTACTGAAAGGTTTTGGTTTTGTTTTTTCTTTTTTTGTACTGAGTGCAAAGAGTTGGGTGGACATAGCTCTGTCATCACTTGTCTACTCAAAACCCTCTCGATGTGTGATTTCCCCTTTAACTCCTAATCCACAATTCTTTTCTCCACACAGACTAACTTCAAGTGTTTGGGATAGAACTATAAGTAGAGTTGTTTTGTAAGATATTTTTAATTCACACAAATGGCATTGTGCTCTAAATATCAGTTTCCTTTTTCCAGTCAGCACTTGTTTACTATCTACTTCACATGATTCTAGATCAGCCTAACTTGTTCCTTGTATTCTTTTCATTTTATAGTACATATATACTGCATTTTATTTCTTCTTCCTCTTTTTTTTTTGAAGGCAGGATTTATTAAGAGGACAGAAAAGTTCCCACAAGTGGGAGGGGACTCGAGGGGGTTGTCCAGCATTTCACTTCTGTGTCCTCCAGTGGTGAACATCTGAGCATCCAACCACCCTTTACCACACCAAGACATTCAGAAGCATCCACATACACACCCTGTAACGGACCTGGGCAGTTTCTCTGGCTTAGAACCATGACGGCATAGAACAAGTGCCTGCTTTCTTAATTGTTGCCAGAAAAGAATAATAGATAAAATACAATAAGTATGTGCTTTCTCACTTCGTTGAGTGCCAGCAACTTTCATCCCAAATCACAGTATTGGTGTACAGTTCTATCACCACGGCAAGAGCTTTCTCATCTCTCAAGGTCCCACCAAGCTGTGGTATTTCCTACCTTTCTAATTGTTGTAGTTCAAATGCGTATCTAGTTGCATCTCATTGTGTTTTCATGTGAATTTCTCCCATTGCTAATGATCTGAGGCATTTTTTATGTGCTTGTTAACTCGGGGTTTCTCATTCTGTACATTCTTTATTTAGATCTTTTGTTCATTTTTTTGGTTGGGTTTCTTGTTTATTCTTTTGGGTTTTCCTTTCTTTATCAATTTGCAGTCTTTTATCAACTTCATGAATGGTATACCTTATAAGGAGAGATCTTTAATTTTATGGTAGTCAAATCCATTTTATTATTTTCATTAGAAGAGGTTACACTTTAGGCTTTTAGGGAATTAAGAAATCTCTTTCCACTCCCAGGTCACAAAAATGTTTTCCTGCATTTTCTTCTGTTAAGTTGCAGGGCTTATCCTTCAGGTGTTGGTCTTTAATCCGTTTGCACTCTTCTTTGGTACACTGTATACTAGAGGGATGTAGAGAGCCAACTTTTATTTTCTCTTCATATAGTGAGGAAATGTTTCCAACACCAACAAACAGCATGTGCACTGCCCTGAAGATTGTGCTGCCTTGGAGACCATGCAGAGCTGTGGTCAGGGGCCCACAGGTCCAACTCTCTAGGTCAGGATCCTGGCTCTGCCACACTAGCTTTGTGGCAGCCGGTAACTACCACCTCACAGTGCTCCAAGTTCAGTGGACTGTTCAGAGCAGGGGATGGGCAGTCTGTGTTCCAGACACGGTGAGAGCACTTCTTGTTATGCATCAAGTTCCCCTCCAGGTGGGTCTGCTACAGTCATTCTGTACTCTACTCAGTTCTGTTGATGTCTTTATTTTTTCCTTGTGCCAGTATCCATGATAGCGGCACCTTTTTCCTGTGTCTTATACCTTCCTTGTTCCTTTCTCCTCCCTTCTTCCTTCACTCCCCAAGCCAGGGGCACAGGATCCGTTTTGCAGATTGAAGAAGTTGATTTTGCCCATGTTTCCTGAATTGAGCATAACTTGAAGGAGTGTATAGGAAGGGGGGGAAAAACAAACTTGGAGAAAACGAGTGCATGAAACAGATGATGGTGCAGTGTGTTGATTGACAACGATATCTAGGGCCGCTGAACAGGCCCAGTCCTTGGTATCCGCACACCCACACACACTCTTCTCTGTGGGGGAGTGTATTTGGACAGCCACCTCAGGGTCAGGAGCATATAGACCCAGAGGAGGGGGAGACAGAAGATCGGAGCTGTCACTCCATACAGTGAAAATACTCCCTAACTGCCAAGCTTGTCAAGGCTGTAATATTGCCCAGTTGCTCCCCCTTGGGCAGTGCTGAAGATACACTGACAGCCTCTCCTTGCCTCCCTGCTCTCTGCTCCAACCCAACACAGGCCTCAGAAGAAGACCCTCATTTCCAACACATTCCCTCTTCAGATTTGTCAGCGCCAATGATGAAGCCTACACCATCCTCCCATACTCCAGGTATGCCTTGATTCAGTTTCTAGACTCTGGGCTTCATCCTGCCCCTTGAGTGAATGTCTTAGGAGAGCTGATCTCATCCAGCATGGGGTTAGGAGTTTACTCATTTAACTGGGAGGACAGCAGGTTTTCTGGGTTTGGGAGATGACCTCCAATTCACATCTGCCGGGCTGTGCTGCGTGGCCATGTGGGGCAGTCCCACAGCTTTGTCTGGTTACTTTCTGTATCTGTTAAATTCCTTCAGCTCACAGGCTCCTCCTAGACACATCCTTCTACCCCCCCCCACTTTGGTTTCTTTGACCCCCTTGTCTTCCCCAGTTCCCTCTGCCCGTCCCTAGGCATGGAACCAGTTTTCCTGTATCTTAAATTAGTGCCTATTTGTTGGTCTTTTAGTGCTCTCAGAGGTGGAGGGACCAAGAGTTGTGTCTCTGGAGTTCAAACAGCAATATCGTCTTCTGAATTCATGTAAACTCATTTGCTATGGGCAACCATTGTCTTAACCTGTGGCCCTGGGCATGTTTGCAGCATCAAAATTTATTTCCAGAGATTCTTGCAAGAAGAAGCTGGTGACAATGAAAAGTAGTCACTGCTGATTCAGATATTTTATATCAATTGTTTTTCTGACTTGACACACAGAATTGAGTCAAGCATTAAATATAGGTATTATTATTCAATTAATGTCAGAACAAAATAATAGCCTGCTTTATTTTGCTTTTTGTGTTTCCATTGTACTTATAGCTATTTATTTCCATTGTTCAATCATAACTTACTTTGACTTCATGTTCAATAGGGTCTGCAACAAATTTACAGTGAAATAGCATTAGATGTCGCATCTCAATCAGTCATGCCACCATAATTCAGGTAAACAAACAATAATGAAGTAGGCAGGGCACAGAATGTGTGCTCTGTTCCTTGGAGAGCGTCTGGAGAGTCTCTGACATACAAGGAAGTGCCTCAGCCCCTTTGGTTATTTTTATAAACCATCTGAATCTGGAAAGGTATAACCTCCTACGTAGTCTAGTAGACTAGGCTATATCATCTTAATCGTATCGGTACCTTCCACTTATATACTAGCTTTTAACTTGTCACAGCAGTCACCTCTGTTAGCTTGTACTGCTAGTGTGTGTGACACAAATTCTACAAGATTGGCAAGAATGAATTATTATTGTTATTTTGGCAATGAAAAAGTGAAGCGCAGTGGGGGGATCTGTGGCCTGTGTGAGGTTTGAGTTCTGAGGTGAGAGGCCAGCTTCCCAACTGGACCTCTGCACTATATTCCCAATGATGGAGTTCTCAGAAAATGCCGTGCTTCACAGCAACCCTTGGGCCACACTCATGGTAGCATTAGAAAGGTCTAGAACAACCTTCCATGTAGATCCGTATGAGTGAAGCAGGCCACACTCTTTGCAGTGTTAGCAAGGTCTAGAACAGCCTTCCACGTAGATCCATGTGGGGGAAGCAGGCTTCCCCTACATGCTTTTCCTGGGAGAGTCAAGAGTCTCTCCACCCCTTGCCAAGGCACTGGCACTTCAGATCCCCACAGGGCTCTCTCCCTTGCAGCAGGGCGCTAAAGGGTGCTGGTAAAATACTTGTTCTCTGCCAAATTGAACCTAGGAAGCCAGGAGCAACTCACAATGCAGCTCTCCTGATGCTATGAGATTACTACAAGCCTTGACAGGGCTCCAGGGTCTAGGAACCAGGAAAATCCTAGCAGAAATCCAGCACCACAAAACTTCCAGAACTGAGAAGTGTCCCCAGGGGGGCATCCACAGTGGAACGCTGGGACCAGAAGCCCAAGGAGGCAGGAAGCTGAGCATGGGAGAGGAGAGGGGCCTCACCTGCTCATCTTATGGGTTTTTCAAGACCGCTCCATTAGTGTAGCAGGATCTACCAAAACAAACAGTGTAAGATAAGGGTCAACAAGTAGAATGACGTAACACATACAGAGGATTCACACAGTCCCTCATACTGAGTGAGTCCTTCGTAAGTGTGAGTTGTAAATATCTACTTGCAAATAAGAAGCAAGGGGGGCACAATTGTACGAGACCAGACACAGAAATTGGAATTCAGCCTTGGAAAAACATGCATGGGGAGGCTGAGAAGGAACATGTGCCTCTTTCCATCCCCCTCTTGTGTCTTGAGTGCAGTGCAGGTACCTGGGGGAGCTGGTGGCAGGAGGACGGACCCATCAAAGATATCTGCCAGGTCTTTCAACAAGGAAGTTAAAATAAGGAGTACTTAGAAATCTTCGAGTAAATCACCCACACCAGAGTCACAGGATAAGGAAGAGTATTTTTCATTTGTCTATTGACTTTATTCCATGAGTAAAGATGCTCACAGGTGTTCAAAGCTAAGTGAACTTGAAACCAAGCTTCAAGACTCTAAGTCCCATAGGCTAGTGACTTCCTGCGTGAACCTCCCAGAGACCCTTCATTTTCAGTCTCTCCTCCTCCTCTATCTCTTTTCTGCTCTCATGACGTAAGCAAGAGACCTGCATTCCCCAGGGTACTGTTTTCTCTGTCCCCTACTGCTCCAGCCTAGAAATTACATCTGAGCCCTCCTTGCTACAGGTGACAAACCGTGTTTGTTTTGCATTTTGATGCAGTCAAATTCTCAGGTTCCAGCCTGTCAAGTAAGGTTGGGCAGGGCTGGTGATCTTCCAGACTCTCATCTGTTCCATCTTTTATTTGTGTGGAAGCTCAGGCATTAATCCTCTCAAACCTGCAAAGGCTCATTCTGTTTGCAGCGCTTGAATGTCGCATTACAAGGCCGAATGTGATGTTTATTGTCGATTGGAGTGTGCTTAAATGAAGTGCATGGATGCCTCAGGAGGGGCCACAGATTCCCACAACACTGAACGTGGGCTCTGGTGATGAAGATACTTCACAGCTAGGTGAGAATGTCAAGTGGCTGTGGCGACAGTTGTGGAGGCCTGCAATTAGTGTAATTACAACACCTACTCACATGGAATGCTTTTTCAAGAAGCGTGGAAGGTTGCTCACTCTGTGGTAGCTTTGAAGTCTGTTTCACCCCAAAGCCCATCTTAGAAACTCTGCCATGGTCTAGCTGTTCGTGACATTCTTTCTGCCACAGAGTGCAAAGCATCGAGCCAGTTTCCAGATACCATCCTCTTCTCTCTCCTTTCCCTCTGCCCATCAAGTATCACACTGGACCATATTTGCCCAAAATACTTTGTTTTTTCTTAATCTACAGGAAAAAAAGTCATTTACAAAAGACTTATCTAACGATAGTTTACTTCAGTTAAATGTATCTTCTTTGGGGATTTAACCTTTGTGCCCTGGCATGTTAGAGACAACAGCTAGCATATATTTTTATGGAAGGAAAGGCATCCCAAGCAGTGTGCTGTTACTCGTGTAATTTCTTATTTTCCTTTTATTAGTCACACTGATGTGTTTAAGATAGGCTTGGATGAATGAATTAATAAGATCTATTGAAGAAAAATGACACTTGGCTATATTGCTACATGTGAATCACAGGGTGCTATTTCAGCAATGTTTGAAATAGTGTCTTTCTGGTCACTTTAGAGAAGGGTATAGGTAAAATGGACACATAGAGTAGTCAGCTCTTATACCCAAAAGAAGAAAGTCAATGACAAAATCAGCCAAAGCAAGAGATTGTCTACCCATTTATCTTATCTATTCATCCATCTGTCCATCCATCATCTGTCTGACCATCTACCCACCTACCCCCCATGTATCCATCCTCTATCCATCCAGCCATCCATCCATCCATCTGTCCATCCATCCGTCTGTCCATCCATCCATTCATCCATCCATCCATCTGTCCATCCATCCGCCTGCCCACACACTTACACATCCATCCATCTGTCCATCCATCTACCCACCTGCCCACTCACCCATCCATCCATCCATCCATCCATTCGTTCATCCATTCATTCATCCATATTTGTGTTGGCTCCAACTCTGGTTTCCTTTCAACTAGTGGTTTTCTTTCCTCATTATATTCAACTCAGGAAACATTAAAATTAGTTTTATATTCCATAAGCACTCATACACTGATGGAAAGTAGAAAAGTCCATAGCTTTTTGTGTGATGGAGTTAGAATTTTAAATTTTCTCTGAATCACCTCCATAAATGAATAACCAAGCATTGACTCAACTCTCAAATTCACCACGCAGTGCTTACATGGGCAGATGTGAAGCATTTCCTACTAATATTTGATGATAACCTAATGTTTTGTTCTCTTGGTGGTTATTACAACAGCTTCTATTTATGAAGTGTCTTTTTTTGACGAGTTTAAAAGATTCTGTAATTCACTGCATTTTATGTATGGGAACCCAGAGGAATAGAAATGTCATCTCATGACTGAGGGGCAGAGCTAATGCCAGAACACAGCTCGCGTACCTTCCAGGGCATTGCTTTATCTTACCGCACTCCCTGTCAGCACACAGGTGACACTCAGATCTGTTTCCTCTCAATCCTAAATACATACTTAAAAAAAAAAAACTGCGACTGAATCTCAGTGGACAGAAGCAGCAAAATATGGGGCCCTGGGTCACAGCCGTCTGAGTTCTACATCTTTGCAGTTGTGCCTCTGCACTTAGGGGCATTTGAGTAGCCCTTGAGCCACATGCCTTTCACTAATAATGGGTAGGTGCTGGGCCACCAGTGTGTCTGAGCAGTGAGAGGCAAGCTTCTAGTTGCTACCTGGATTCCCCAAGGGGCAGACGCTGAATAACCGCACCCAGGCCTGGGAAGCTGTGAAAACAAAACCCCAGGTGAACAGTCCCCAAATCTTTGTCTAGCTCTTTTAAAGTCTGAGCTCTTTTAAAATTCCTTCTTATTTGTTTCTGTGAAAGATCACTCAGTATCTTTCTCTAAGTCCATCCAGGTTGTTGTGAAGTTCATTATTTTGTTCTTCTTTATGGCTGTGTAATATCCCATCGTGTATATGTATCACATTTTTTTTTATCCTGTACTCTTTTGATGGGCAGCACGGTTGGTTCCATGTTCTTGCTACTGTGAACAATGCTGTGATAAACTATCAAAATGCTATAAGAAAAGGATTGACAGTAGCAGGAAGCTGCCAGGAGAGGGGTGAGGAAGCAGGATTGGCAGTAGTGGGAATCTGCCTGGGGAAGGGGGGAACACACCTCATCAACAAGGGTACCTGCATAATGAACATTTGTATACCTAACCCTGAATTGTACCCCACATCTTTAAAATAAAATAAAATAAATTAAAAGTTAAAAAAAAAGGAAGTAAAATTCCTTCTTGATGGAGCAGTGGCTTCTAGAATGATAAGCCCCGCCTCTAAACCTCTACTGATGCCTTCACAGAGTGCCTTCCTGATTGGGTGGCGTAAAGTTTGGAGACATTTAAAGAGTGTAGTGAGGATGATCCTATAAGTTGTAAATTAGTCATTTAGGACATGCATGCAGTCTCCAAAACTGAAGACACCAGAGGTACATAGTCCAGAGAAGAGAAAGCTAAAAACTACAGCAATCTCTTGCTAGTGATGTGTATGTGAAGAGTTAACTGTTAATAGGTGGTGGTGATCAGCTGATCATAGTCTTCCTCTAAGTGAAGGGGAGGGAGTAGAAGGAAATAGGCTTAAACCAAAGCATGAGGGATTTAAGTTAGATAAAAGAAAGAATTTCCTAACAATAAGATTCTTAAACCCTAGGATGGGTTATCAAGAGAGGTCTTGGAATTTCCTTATCTAGAGACCTTTGAAAACAGTATAGATTCCCATCTGTCTGGGATGGTTTACAGCAGACCTTCCTAAAAGCCTCTCCGTGGATTAGATTATCTTTAAAGCTTCTTTCTAACCCTATAATAAACAAAGAGAGTTGGGTAAATTAGTAAATGGCCAGTCAGTAAACACCGAGGGGCAAAAACCGCCTTGGCTTCCGGTTCACCAACCTCATAGTCACCAGTGGAAGTGGGCTCATCCCCAGACCTGCCGAGAGGATTCTTAAGAAACCCAGCACTTCTCCCAGCATGGTTCTGCTGTTTGTTTTTAACAGGCTGTTTTTTATGTGCAGAGTGTTGGGGTTGGTGTATTCCTTTTATTGTTTTAATGCTAAAATCTTAACAATTAAATTCCTTTAGTTTTATGAGATGATTTATAAATAAATAAGAATGGCCACTATGGTGCTTATTTCCATGAATAAATATTCGGAAACAATGTGAATATTCAGCACTAGGGGATTTGCCGCAGTAAGAGTGATATGTCACATGAGGAAATATAGTAGAGTTATTAAAATTCAAAACTTAGAAGGACAATTACCTGGAGAGATGCTTTAAATGGAGGAAAAAAGCATACAAAACAGTATCCTTGGCATGATTTTAAACGTCTTTATCCAATAAATAAAAACATGGGAATAGAATATACCAACACTGATGGGATCGTAGTAGTAAAACGAGGGAGTTTGTGTTTTCACTTGAAATTTTTTCGAGTCACACATTTTTGTATTATACATGAATATCTCATATGAGCAGATTAAAAAGTTATGCAATAAATTCAAATATAAGAAAATTGACCCTTGAGTTCCGACAGGTACAAAACCAGCATTACCACTGTGGTCTTACCTTGAATACCTCTCCAATATTTCTAGAGAATTTGCAGTGCATGAGACCGTTGGGCCTGCCATTGTCCTCAGAGAGGCACTGTGTCTTCTTGGTAACATGAATGATATACTTATTCTTCATTGGGGGTGCTTGGGGGGAAGAAAAACGCTCCTAATGCTGAAGAGTCTCATAACTCTTCCCTGTCGCTTGTGTTCCCTAACCAGGGTGTGAATCAAAAGGGAGCATGTTTCATAGCCTCTACATCAGTTATTTGTCCTGGCAAAACGCTCTGAGATGTCAGTTCCCGTGTTGTTAAGTTTGATGGGACACTGTTGCATATTTCAAGTGTGGACACAGCTTTACGTACTCAACACTTGCCCTCTCTCAGGTGTTTAAGGGGACTACTAAAGAGTGTACAACTGGCTCCCCACAGGAGCATGTGACATACATTAGTGGCAGCATGCACTGTCACAAGCATGAGCTTTGTTAGTTCAAGCTATGAAGGTGAACTGTCCTCAGGACCTCTACAGTGCCTGCCCTCTTGACATGTGGCCCTCTCCCCGGACAAGTGTCATGGGCTCCTGACCCGTCCCCCTCCAGCCAGCCTCCCTCGCCAGTTCTCTATCTGCCTTGAGTCAGTCTCTAGCCTGGGCACCCAGCTTCACCTGGAAGGGGAGGTAGACAGTCTCCAGAGAGGTCATAGGCCCCTTCAGGGTCTGAGTCCTGTCCACTTTTCTCACTTGTAAGTTTTGTTTCTTCAGACTGGAACTGTCCTTTGAAAATGAGGATGAAGAAAAATTCCTGCTTGCGTTTCAAGAGCTAAGATGTAAGTTAGGCCCCACTCAGTCCTGGGAAGCCATCCTTGACTTACTCAGGGAGACCTTAGTGTCCCAACCCTCCCCAGTACAGATGATCACAATGGAATTCTCAGTAGTATAAATTTCTCCATGTGGGACAAGGATCTGTTCAAGGGCTTGTCTTGTACTTCCTCTCCACCTTGTACAGAGCATGCAATACATCCACTGAGAAGTCACTTTTTTGTTGTTGTTGTTGTTGAATATATGCGTGAACTAATAAAATGACCTAGAGTAAAATAGGAATTATATGACTTTGAAGTAAACAGGCAATAACTGAGCACCAGTCATCAGCGAGAGGCAAGTCACCCCACAGGCTGAATTTCTTTCAGCCCAAGGCTCCCCCTGGAGCCTGTCCCCTGAGTCTCTCCCTGCTTCACTGCTCCCAAGAACATCTTTTTCTCAGTTCCCCAAGGCCAATCCTTCAGAGTGATGCGGGGACCCTTGCAAACAAGGGAAGGACCCGAGGGAGGAGAAGGAGGAAGAAGTGTGGGCATTTTCACCTTGCTCCCAAGTTGCCTTAATGATGTGGTGAAAATAGACATAGATGTTGTTTTCTAGAAGAGCAACTCCGAGACTAATCCGCTTTTTTTTTTTAATGAGAGGTCACCATAAGGCAACCAAGTTTTAATTTCATTGAGTAAAGGCATAAACAAACAAACCCCTCGTCTGCTAGAATCTGTTTCATAAGGAAAAGCACATTGAAGTATTAACAGAAGAGGAAGGATGTTATCACAGAATGTAAGAGAATCCTTTCAGTTAAACAGAGTGAGATTTTCATGAAGTGAAGCCATACCTATTTTTCCCATTGTGTGGCTCTTTGGTGCACACGTGTTCTGGGCCAGCGCAGGATAACATGTTCCGTGTACCACGCTTGATGATGGGGGTGGCCTGCCCACAACATGGACGTGGGAGGGAGGGCCAGGGGAGTGACGCTCATAACTGACTCTGTGGAGCCACCAGGTTCCAGGAGGAAGATGCCATTCACTCTCTCTTCCTCTGAGGCCTCCACAGCTAAGATCTGCTCTTGGGTGGAGTAGGGCAAATCTGTGTCTTGAAAGCTGAATCCAAGCTGTTATTTAAGAATTTCTAAAAGTATTGACAGATGACAGTAGCGCTTTTAACTGTGAAGAAAAGAGTCCTTTAAGTGCATTCTGTCATCTTGGTCACTTCCTGAAATCTGTCAATGGTGGAGTGGGTGGTAAGGTAATGTTTGCCTTGATGTGCAGCCATCAGTTAAAAATGATTATGTCCTTGTGCAATTTGTCATTTGTTGCTTTTGGCTCGTGGGTGGTCTGCAGTCCATATTTCTTGTGTGTGTCATTTCAACCTCACGTACCCGAGGGGCAGCTTGGTATTGTTGGAGTCCCTTTTGTGGTGCTTATGGCTCCTGTTGGTATCATCTTCCACCAAAATCAAGAGCCTAACATCCTTAGTCATAGACCAACATCTGGGCGATTTTTTCTCAGAATTGAAAAATCATCTCAGAAAAGTAGGAATCTGCCCCATTGCTCTATAAGCTAAACTTTGTTGTTTTGAGAGAGAAATGATATTCAGTTTTAATATCTCTAACATAGTCATTTAAAAAATATCAGTGAAGTTACAAATAGCTCAGCCTTCTACCTGGCATTTTAAATTTAACGGGTATCTGGGAAAGAGTTGTATAGAAAAGCAACATAAAAAGCACACATTCAGCTGGGCACAGTGGTTCACACCTGTAAACTCAACACTTTGGGAAGCCAAGGCAGGAGGATTGCTTGAGCCCAGTAGTTTGAGACCAGCCTAGGCAATATAGCAAGACCTCATCTCTACTACAAATCAAAAATTAGCCAGGCATGGTGTGTGCCTGTCCCAGCTACTCAGGAGCCAGAGGGGGATGGATCGCCTGAGCCCAGGAGATCAAGGCTACAGTGAGCACAATTGCACCACAGCACTCCAGCCTGAGCACCAGAATGGAACCCTAACTCAAATAAACAAACAAACAAACATACACACACATACTGAACTGTGTTGTGTATGGGGCCCACCTCCTCCGGTAGTTGAACTTACTAAATAGGGTAGTGGACAGACTCTTCCAGGATCTGAGCTCTGGTCTGTAGACTCCAAAAACAGCTTGTGATTGTGACAGTGTTCTCAGTGTTTGTGTTTATTGGCTGATCACAGTGCCAGCATGAAATGAGGACTTGAGGTCAGGGGCTAGAGTATCTTCTGATGTGTGTCTTTATTTGTGTCCTCCAGGGTCATCATCCTCTAGAGAATATGACCTATGGTCAAAGCACCAGCATCTGGAGTTTTTCCCTTGAAGATCCTGGGGATCTTTTCAAAACTAAAACTTCACTGTCACTCACTTTTCTCAAAGTCGTTGAGTTTGAGAAGGGACTGTTTTATGAAGCTGTAATTCACACATCATACAATTCACCCTGTAAAAAAATATACAACTCAGTGGTTTTAGTATCATCACAGAGTTGTGCAAACATCACCATAAGCAATTTTAGGATATTTTATCACCCCCAAAAGAAAGCATAGACCCTTCAGCAGCTACTCTCCTTCCCCCAACCCCCTCCTCAACCCTAGACAACCACCAATCGACTTTCTGTCTCTCTATATTTGCCTTCTGTACATTTTCCATATAGATGGAATTACATGCCATGTGGTCTTTTGTGACCGACTTCTTTCGCTTGGTATAGTGTTTTTAAGGTTCACCCATGTTGTGACATGTGTCAGGACTTCATCTCTTTTTATTGTCTCAAAATATTCTATTGTGTGCATAAATGCCACATTTTGTTTATCCATTCATCAGTTGACAGACATTGGGTTGTTTACGCTTTTTGCCTATTATGAGTAATAATGCTATAGATATTCACATACAGATTTTTGTATGAGTCTATGTTTTCATTTTCTTGGACATATACCTAGGAATTGCAAGGTCACTTGGTAAGTCTATGTTTAACTTTTTGAAGACCTGCAAGACTATAAATGATGGTGTCTTTTCACCTGACCACCAACTGGGGATGAAGGCTCTAATTTCTCCACATCCCGCAAACACATGTTATTATCCATCTTTTTGATTATAGCCATCCTAATAGGTTTGAAGTGGTATCTCTTGTGTCTTTGATTTGCATTTCCCTGGTGACTAATGTGACTAATGACTTTGAATCTTTTTTTCTTGTGCTCGTTGGAAATTTCTATATCTTCTTTGAAGAAATCTCTATTCATACTCCAGTCATTTAATTTTAAGACCTATTTTCAAATAAGAATAAATCTAAATGGTAAGGAATTGGAAATGAGAAATGTGGAGAAAAACAAGGAAAGAGCTGAGTTCATATAAAGCTTCCTCCCTTTCCTGCTCTCCTTACCTGTCAGATGACTCTTAACATCTACTTCCTACCCACATTGGATAAAATTTAGAAGATTTTTTCAAAATTATGTTTTTCTCTCTTCAAAAATTAAACTTTTCATATTAAAAATGAGATGCCTGTATTTGTCTGTTTTTCTTTCTGAGTGAAACCCCCTGTTGCTATGTGAGTGACAAGGAAGGATGCTTAGTTCTAGATGCTGCAATGGCGTTCAAGATGCTAAACCAGAATGTGTTTCTCCAGGGGAAGCAGAAGATGAAAACAAGACCACAGTCCCACAGCACTTCCAAAGCAGGGAAGCTTTCTCCTCTGCTCTGTCCCCAGATACAATCCCTGGACACCTGCTAATCAGGGAACAGAGGTTGTCTCCTAAAGCTGTGAGATGCTTCCTAGAAGAGACGTGTCTACTAAAATGCTTCACCTCGGCAGTGGACTATGATGTGCTTTTTTGCTGAGATTCTGTTAATGCATCTTCCATGCCTTCAACCAGAAGCAAGGGAGAAACTATTAGAATTCCAGCAGATTCAGCACAAGGTCCTAACTATTCCAAGTGGAAGGTCAAAAATCACCTTTAAAGCTCCAGGTGAAGTTTTATTTCTAAAACATAAAGGTATGTCAAAAAGGAATAAAAGAGGGAAATCTTAATTCCATGACAGTATTTCTCACCCTCAGTTACACTTGATGATTTTATACTGAAAAAAGAGTCAATATCTAGTCCTTGAGTTCATGAATGATTTTTCTTGATTGATAACTGTGATCTTGTTTGAACCCAGGGACTTTGTGATAAAGAGGACTGGGTTACTGTGCTCTGTTCATGTAGAGTTATGCAACGGGATTAGTAGTTCTGCATGCTAAAAAATGTTTAATCATTTCAAAATCTTCTGGTATTAAAGTTGTCACTGAAGTCTATCTCAGCGCCCGGTTGTCTTATTCTGTCTTCTAAAAACTGTGCTGTTAGTATTTCCTGTGCACTTCCAGATATGAGGATGGAAGAGCTGTCGAGGGCTATCCTCTCGGGTGTCTTGAGGGCGGGGAAAGTGCTGGGAAGGCAAGGAGGCTTCAGTGGAGGCTTAGAGGCAAAAAAGAAAATGGGTAGTGTTCAAGTTTTTATGTTTTCTATTTAAAATTAATATAACCACATTACAGGAAATTTGGGGAAAATGAAATAGAGAAAAAGAGCTCTCTTCCCCATAATCCCATAACCATAACACAGCCACTAATTTTTATATATTTCCTTCAGTCTAAATATTTTGCCTGGTTTAGTATAAACTTTGTTTCTTGTTTTTAATTACTATGATGTCGTAGTCAGTTGCCTACATTGTTACAGTCTTTACAGCTGTCATTTTCAAAAAATGGTTTTATTTTAAACATGTAGGGTACAATTCAGAGTTAGGTATACAAGTGTTCACTATGCAGGTACCCTTGCTGATGAGGTGTGCCATCCCCCTCCCCTGGAAGTTTTCCACTACTGCCAATCCCACTCCCCCACTGGCAGTTTCCCACTACTGCCAATCTTTTTCTTATAGTATTATAATAATTGTTCAAGGTTCGCTTATGAGTAAGAACACGTGATACTCAATTCTTTGTTTCTGTGGTAGATCACTCAGTATTATAGACTCTAAGTCCATGCAAGTTTCTGTGAAGTTCATAATTTTGTCCTTCTTTGTGGCTGCGTAATATTCCATCATGTACATGTACCACTTTTTTTTATCCAGTCCTCTTTCGATGGGCAGCATGGTTGGTTCCATGTTTTTGCTATTGTGAACAATGCTGCAATAAACATGCACGTGCAGGTATCTTTTTCATAGAGTGATTTGTGTTCCTCCAGGAATATTTCCAGAAGGGGGATTGTGGGGTCATATGAAAGGCCACTTTTTAGATCTTTTAGGAATCGCCACACTGTTTTCCACGGAGGTTATACTAGTTTATACTCCCACCAGCAGTGTAGAAGTATTCCCTTTTCCCCGCATCTCTCCATCATCTGTTGTTTTTTGAGTTATTGATGATGGCCATCCTGACTGGAGTTAGGTGGTATCTCAGTGTGATTTTAATTTGTTTTTCTTTGATGACTAGTGAGGCTAAGCATTTTTTCATGTATCTGTTGGCTGTTCATATGTCTTCTTTTTTTTTTTTTGAGTTGGAGTCTCACTCTGTCGCCCAGACTGGAGTGCAGTGGCCGCTCCCGGCCACCGCAGCCTGGACCTGCTGGGCTCCGGCGATCCTTCCGCCTCAGCCTTCCAAGTAGCTGGAACTACAGGCGTGTGCTACCATGCCCGGCTGATTTTTTGATTTATTGTAGAGATGAGGTCTCGCTTGCCCAGGCGGGTCTCGAACCCGCGGGCTCAGGCAATCCACTCACCTCAGCCTCCCAAAGGCGTGGGATTACAGGCTGAGCCACCGAGCCTGGCTTGATATCAGTCATTTATAAGAGCATATATAAATGAATAAAAACTCTATATTCTATAGCCTTTGAGAAGCAAAAGGAATATTGCACAAAAATATCTTTATAGCAAAAATTTATATTCATCTGAAAAACAGTTTGACTTTGAAAAAAGTTATCTTTTTGCAATAATTTAAATCTGTAAGAAAAACTAATTTAAATATGTTTTCACTGACAGGTAAATACCTACAAAAATTACCTTTGAAGATATTTTTGTCTTATACAAACATTGATCTTATGTAAAATTGAAAAACTTTGTATAAATAACACTGTAAAAATGACAGCATGAAAGCCTCTTCACAATTTTTACTTTCTTTTTAAAAATATTTATTTATTTATTTTTAAATTATGGGGTACAATTCAGGATGAGGTATACAGATATTCATTGTGCAGGTACCCTTTTTATGAGGTGCATCCCCTCTCCCCACTATTTTTACAATGAGAAAAATAATGAATAGGTCTCCTTTCTTTTTTGTTAAACAAAATAATGCTTATCAATGTCAGTATAAAAGCACTAGGTGACTGAAAGAGTGCTGTGCAAATGGATTACTGGATCATAATATTCCAGAGGATATATAAAAAAGTGTGGTTTAAGACATATTGTAGCCAAAGAAAATATTATATTTTTCTCCCTCTAAAATGACAATTTGGGGTTTAAATTTTCTGATTCCGATTTATAGATCAGTAGCAAATTGTTCTCAAATTAAAAAATTATCCTTATCCTAAAACAGAAAGATACCCTTCCTGGAAAAAGTTCATCATTAAACTTTTTCACATCCAGTGGTTGTACTCAAGAAAGAAATTGCTTTCACGGAGAGAATAGTTCTGTTGTTATGTTTAAATTAGTGTTTAAAAATGGCATTGTATTTAAAACTCCATATTGAAATACATTTCATTTAAGCCACTTTCATTTCTTATTAGGAGCTATTATTATGCTCATAAAGGATTTGCAAACCCTATCTATTGTAATTTTGCTCTTGACAATTTAAAGAATGTCCAAAATTATGTGGAATGACTCATAATACAGACTAATACATTAAGTGCTTAAAATAAAATATTTTATACCTAGAAAATTAAGTAGAACATGTATACAGGGCCTACAAGTTTTATAGTATATAACTTATAAATGTACAAATCTGTATACATGTAAATATCTTTTGATTGGTCTATATGTGAAGTGTGGTGGTATAGTTGCGAGAAGAAAGCTTTTTTATTTTTTTTGGTAGTATTTGGCAAGCTAATTGACTTAGTCTTATAGAATTTATCCAGGCTTATTTTTGTGCTGCTTAATTTTTGAAAAGTCATAGTTTCCTGATTTTGGAGAAACCTCTTCTGCCAAAGACTACAAATCAATTTTCATGAGTCTAGAATCTACAGTTTCTATATTAGGGGTTATTGATAAGTAAGAGTATTGGTCTCGTCCAGGGCTGTTTAATAGAAATATAAGGTAAGCAATATGTGGAGTTTTTCATTTCTTGTATTCACATTAAAGCAAGTAAAAAAAAGATGAAACTAATTTAATGAAATAACTCAATATATTCAAAACAGAGCTATTGTAATGAATATTTTTAAAGATTTATATATTTTGCATTTTTTTTCACTAACCCTTTGAGCGCAAGTGTTTTATTTACACACACAGCACATCTTGGTTTAAAATAGACACATTTAAAGGGCTCAGTAACCATATGTGACTAGTTACTACTGTACTGAATGAAGCATATCTAGCTTGTCTCTTAACATTGAAAGGAAGTAGTTCTAGAAGAAATAAAGACATCACTGTGTTGTTTTTATTTGTCCAATAGGAATAATAAATTTTTAATATAAATGTTATTTATTAAGTAATACCCATGCTTAAAGGTTGTTTTTGTTTTTGTTTTTTTAAGTAATTTAAAGCAGTCTTCCTTTCAATTCTATTGTCCATGACACATTTCTTTTTCTAGGCCAGAGATTATTTTTATTTATTTTTTGTAAATACACAGGTGTTACATTATAATACATACTGATATGCAGTGTGCTTTAGTTCATTTAGTTGCTTGGAGATACTTCTATCTGACAATGAAGGAGATGTCCCATTCATTTTAGTAGCTGCATGGTATTATGTTATGAGACTGTTCCTTAAATTATTTAGCACAACCTTTCATGATACTTAGGTTGTTTCTAACCTTTTACTATTGCAAAAGATTGTGCAACTATCACTTAACATACAGATGAGCATGTTTTAGATAAATGTTTAAAAGTGAAAGGTCAAGGAAATTTTTCCTAGAATTTTGTAGATATTGCCAAGTTTTCTTATGTGGTACTTGTTCCTGCATGCTTGCCAACATGTAGTATTAAACTTTTTTTATCTGCAAATTTGAAAAGAGAAAAACTGTATGAGTGATAATGGTATTCTTAAGTATTTAAGAATCATGTACATTATTTTCTGTGAACTGTCCATGTTCTTTGTCCATTTTTCTATCAGGTGGTTGTTCTTTGTCAATTTGTAGGAGTCCTATGCATTAAGAAAAGTTTTATGTGACTTTTCACTTTGTGTACATGTTTATTTTGGCATGCATAAATTTTAGCAAACTTTTCCATCTTTTTTTTTTTTTATGGCTTCTAGATTTTGTGTCACAAAGAAAGAACTTCCCCAATAATAAGATCATTTTTTAAAAAGTTTTTTCAGACTGTGTTAAATGTTTTTTAAGGTTTTGTTTCCCGTATTCAAATAGTAAGTTCATCTAGAGTTTATTTTGGTACAATGTATAAGGGATGGACCAACTTTTATCATTTTTTCCAGAAGACTACCCAGATGTTCCAATAGCATAGATTTATTTGAAATGCCATCAATATCTCATACCATATTTCTGTGTGCTTGAATCTGTTTTTGACATTCTATTTTACTTCATTGATCTTATTCATACTGTTATCTATTTATGTACAAGCACAAGTTGTTTTAAGTATAGTATCTTTTGTTGCTTTTTAATATTTTCTAATTTGGCCAACACTCCACTCAAGTCCCATTACAATTCTTTTTGTTTGTTTGTTTTTTGTTTTTTTGAGTCTCACTCTGTCGCCCAGACTGGAGTGCAGTGGCCGCTCCCGGCCACTGCAGCCTCAACCTACTGGGCTCCAGCGATCCTTCTGCCTCAGCCTTCCAAGTAGCTGGAATTACAGGCACATGCTACCACGCCTGGCTGATGTTTTTATTTATTGTAGAGATGAGGTCTTGCCAAGTTGCCCAGGTGGGTCTCGAACCCGGGCTCAGGCAATCCACTCACCTCAGCCTCTCAAAGCACGAGATCACAGACTGAGCCACTGAGCCCGGCACAATTCTTTTTTAGAATATTCCTGGCTGTCCAATTTGTTTCTTTTGCCACAAGAACTTTAGAGCCAGCTTCTTTCATTCCATAAAATATTCTGCTAGTATTTTTATTGAGTACACTAAATGAATAGATTAAATTGACAACTATCCAAGAACATGTTATAGTTTTCTTTTTTTACTTGTTTTGTTTTTTTAAAATTTGTGTATTACTATGGTTTTAAATATTTATTAAAATAGGTCTTCAACATTTCCTTTAAAGTTTATTTCTAGTGTTTTAATTTTTTAGCATAACTACATTATTTCAGTAAAGTACCTGACTGGTGGTTGTTCTTATAAATCAAGGTTATGACTTTTTATTCAGTTGCTTTACTGAATTCTCATCAACTGTTATAGTTTTTCAGTAGATTTTCTTACTTGACCAGCATACAATCTTATTATCTGCAAATAAAGGTAACTTCAGTGTTGCTTGCCAATATTTATATCTTATTTATTCCTCTGTTTCATTTGTCTTATTTAGTAAGCAATATCTATTTTTAAAAGAGCTATTTTTTTAGTCCAAAGGGAAAATGGTTTTAGTTTTCTTCTACTTACAGTCTTAAAATAAATGTAATGAGAAAAACTGTGGGAAAATAAAGCATGACTGTATCATGCATGGGGAAGCAGAGGCCTTATACAATGGATTATTTAAATTTATAAGTGCCATTTCTTCCAACTTTCTCTGTTATTTGGACTTTGAAATCTTCATTACTACTGCTTTCAAAAATGTTTGCATGAATGAATGATTATAAAATGAGCAAATTTGTATCAATCTAGTAAACTTATTGGATGCTCAGTCTAAACAAGGCACAAAAAAATGAACATAGGTAAAGGCTCTGTTCTTAAGGTGTTTATAGTCCAATGAGAGAAAGTAAGCAAAATACAGTTGAGAGTGATATATTCAGTAATAGACTATATAAAAGATATAGAGCCGGGCTCGATGGCTCAGCCTGTAATCCTAGTGCTTTGGGAGGCCAAGGTGAGTGGGTTGCCTGAGCCTGCAGGTTCAAGACCCGCCTGGGCAACTTGGCAAGACCTCATCTCTACAATAAATCAAAAATTAGCCGGATGTGGTAGCGCACGCCTGTAGTTCCAGCTACTTGGAAGGCTGAGGCGGAAGGATCGCCGGAGCCCAGCAAGTCGAGGCTGCGGTGGCCGGGAGCGGCCCCTGCACTCCGGTCTGGGCAACGGAGTGAGACTCCAGCTCAAAAAAAAAAAAAAAAAAAAAAGATGTAGAAGACACATCGAAATGGGAGTGATTAATTTTTTTAGGATGTAAAGAAATAAATCCAACGTGAGAGATATCGAAGACAAGTTTAGAGTTCTGTATAGACTGAGCAAATAACAGGATTCAAAAGGCATTCTAGGCTCACAGAAAAACAAAGGCATGAAGGTCTGTAACAGCTTTTTTATGGTTGAGTATCCATAAGTTGTTGTTATTGTTGGAGTAAAAACTATGAGAGGGAGTAGTTGGAAAGAAAGATAGAAACCTGCACATGAAAAGCCAATTAAATTAGTCACAAATTCTCCATAGATGTGGCAGCTGGTCTCTGTAGAGAAAAACATAGAACCACCTAGAAAAGGCATTTTATTAACTTCAATTTTCACCCCTTTTCCATCCATGGGATATTGATAACGCTGAAGGAAGTATGCTGTCTCTCTCAAATGTGATTGGATGAGAGAGTTTGAGAACCACTGTTGCAGGCAAAGTGGAGCCACTAAAGTGTGTTGAGGAGAGTATAACATCAGATATTTATTTTGTTTTATTTTATTTTATTTTATTTTTTTTTTGAGTTGGCGTCTCACTCCGTCGCCCAGACTGGAGTGCAGGACCGCTCCCGGCCACCGCAGCCTCGACCTGCTGGGCTCTGGCGATCCTTCCGCCTCAGCCTTCCGAGTAGCTGGAACTACAGGCACGCGCTACCACGCCC
>CAUYQG010045030.1:0-32749 GCA_963574415.1 Tarsius wallacei | reverse complement strand
ATTTGAGTTCTTCAGGGTATATTCCCAGTAGGGGGATCGCGGGGTCATATGGGAGGTTGGTGTTTAGAGCTTTTAGGAATCGCCACACTGCTTTCCACAGAGGTTGCACTAGTTTACATTCCCACCAACAGTGTAGAAGTTGAACCACTTTTTAAAATCCAGTTTTATTTTGATTGGCAACACATTTGGTTCCATGTTCTTGCTATTGTGAGCAATGCTGCAATAAACATACACGTGCAGGTATCTTTTTTATACAGTGATTTGTGTTCTTCCGGGTATATTCACAATAGGAGGATTGCGGGATCATATGGAAGGTCGATTTTTAGAACTTTTAGGAACCGCCACACTGTTTTCCAGAGGCTGTACTAGTTTACACTACTTCCAACAGTGTAGAAGTGTTCCGTTTTCGTCACATCCTCTTCAGCATCTGTTTATGTTTTTGTTTTGTTTTGATTTTTTTGAGTTATTGATGATGGCCATTCTGACTGGAGTTGTGTGGTATCTCAGTGGAATTTTAATTTGCATTAATTTGATGACTAGTGAGGCTGAACATTTTTTCATGTATCTGTTGAATGCTCGTATGTTGCCTTTTGTGAACTATTCATATATTTTGCCCACTTTGTAATGGGGCTGTTTATTTTTTTCTTCTCAGCACATTTGAATTCCTTGTAGATCCTAGATGTTAGGCCTTTTTCAGACATAGAATTGGCAAATATTTCTTCCCAGTCTGTGGGCTCTCTTCCTGTTCTCATGATGATTTCTTTGACTTTGCAGGAGCTTGTCAGTTTGATGAGGTCCCACTTGTCTATCTTATCTCTTATGGAATGGGCACTTGGGATTTTGATCAGGAATTAGTTGCCAGTTCCAATTTCCATAAGAGTTTCTCCCACATTTTCTAAAGTTCTTATAGTTTGATGTTTTACGTTTAGGTCTCTGATCCATTTAGAGTTGATTTTTGTATATGAAGAAAGGAAGGGGTCCTGTTCCAAATTTCTGCATGTGATCAGTCAGTTTTCCCAACACCATTTGCTGAATAAGTTCTCCTCTCCCCAGTGGTTGTTGTTGGAGGCTTTGTCAAGGATGAGTTGGTTGAGAAATTGAGATTTTGCTTCAGGAATCTCAATTCTATTCCATTAGTCTATATGCCTGTTCTTGTACCAATGTCAGGCTGTTTTGGTTATTGTAGCTTTATATTAAGGTTTAAAGTCTAGGAGTGTGATATCTCCTGCTTTGTTTCTTTTGCTGAGGATTGTTTTGGCTATTCATGGTCTTTTATTTTTCAGTATGAATTCCTGTATTGTTGTTTATAAGTCTGAGGAGATGGTTGCTGGTAATTTGATGGGTATTGCATTAAATCTGTAGATTGCTTTAGATAGAATGAACATCCTAAGAATGTTGATTCTTCCAATCCATGAGCAGGGAATATTTTTCCACTTGTTTGTGTCATCTTTGATTTATTTGAGCAGCATTTTATAGTTTTCATTGTAAAGGTCTTTCACATCTCTGGATAGGAAGATGCCGAGGTATTTCATTTTTTTTGTGGCTATTGTGAATGGAATTGTGCTTTGTACTTGGGTTTCTGTTTGTTTGCTATCAGTGCATACAAATGTGATTGTCTTTTGCACATTTTTTTCATACCCTGAGACTTTGCCATAGTCATTTATCAGTGCAGGAGGCTTTTGACAGATTCTCTTGAGTTTTCAAGATATAGAATCACATCATCTGTAATGAGGGATAAATTGATTTCCTCTTTTCAAATTTAGATACACCTGATCACCTTCTCTTCTCTGATTGCTCTAGCTAGAATTTTCAAACCTATGTTGAACAGGAGAGGTGAGAGTGGGCATCTTTGTGTTGTCCCAGTTTTCATGGGAAATGGTTCCAATTTCTGTCTGTTTATCAGGATGCTGGAAGTGGGTTTCTCGAAGATGGCTCTTACTATTTTGAGGTATGTTCCATCTATGCTTAGATGTTCGAGGGTTTTTATCAAGAAGGAGGGCTGAATTTTATCGAAAGGCTTTTCTGCATCTGATGAAATAATCACGTGGTTTTTGTTTTTATATCTGTTGATGTATTTAATTATGTTTATGGTCTTACAAATGTTGAATAAGCTTCATCACAGGGATGAAGCCTACTAGATTGTGGAGAATGATTTTTATATGTCTGTTGAATCCAGTTTGCTAGGATCTTCTTGAGAATTTTAGCATCTATGTTCATCAAGGATATTGGCCCATGGTTCTCCTTCTTTGTTGGATCTTTACCTGGCTTGGGTATCAGTGTAATGTTAGCTTCATAAAAAGCTTCGGGAAGAGTTCCATCTATCTTTCTCAATCGCCTGGAATACTTTCAATAAGATTGGTTTCAGTCCTCCTTGTATGTTTTGTAGAATTCTGCTGGAAAGCCATTTGTTCCGAGGCTTCTTTTTTGTATGTAGTTTTCTTATGATATAGTCAATTTCTGGGATTGTTATTGATCTATTTAGGGTCTTGATTTCTTCTTGTTTCAAGCAGGGGAAGTTGTGTGATATCAGAAACTCTTACATTTCCTTTAGGTTTTCAAGTTTGTTTCCATACTAGTGCACATAGTAGTCTCTAATAATCTTTTATATTTCTTCAGAGCCAGATGTGACTTCATCCTTTGTGTTTCTGATTGAGTTTATTTGGGTTTTTTTTTTTCTCTCTTTTTCTTGGTCAGTCTAGCTAGAGGACCATCAATCTTGTTTATTATTTCAAAGAACTAGCTTTTTGTTTCGTTGATTTTTTTTTTATTATCGGTTTTCTTCTATCCTGGATTTGGACTTTTATTTTGGTGATCTAGATTCTTCTGCTGAAGTTAGGGTTTCGGTGGTCTTGCTTTTCCTGCTTTGTTAGGTGACTTGTTCGACTGTTAACTTGTGATCTTTCCATTTTCTTCATGCGCATTTGTAGATATATGAATTTCCCTCTTACTACTGTTTTGTGGCGTGCAAGAGGTTTTGGTAAGACATTTCTTCATTTTCATCTGTTTCAGGTATACTTTAATCTCTCTTTTGATTTTCATGTTGACCCAGGAGTTGCTTAGCATCTTGCTGTTTAGTGTCCATGTCTTTTTGTGTTTTGGAGGAACTTTGTTGGTGTTGATATTTATTCTTATTCCATTGTTGTCTGAGATTGTGCATGACAAAATTTCAATCTTATGAAATTTGTTTATGCTTGACTTATGGCCAAGGATGTGTTCAATCTTAGAGTACATTCCATGTGGTGATGAGTAGTATGTATATTATGTGGTCATTGGGCGGAGCATTCTGCAGGTATCAATTAAGTCCATTTGGTCAAGAGCCAAATTGAGGTTCTGTATCTCCTTGCTGATTTTTTGTCTTGATGATCTTTCTAGGGTTGTGAGTGGGGTAATAAAGTCCCCAGTTATGATAATTTTAGAGTCAATATCTTTTTTAATTTTGCCTAGAAGCTACTTTATGAAGGTTCGTGCTCCTATGTTGGGTGCATATATGTTTAGAATGGATATTTCTTGTTGATGGATTGGACCTTTTATCATTATATAGTGACCTTCTGTATCTTTTAAAATTTTTGATAGCTTAAAGAGTATTTTGTCTGGTATTAAGGTCACAACACCTGCTTTCTTTTGTGTTCCGTTTGCCTGAAATTTTGCTTCCTATCCTCTTACTTTGAGGCTGTTTGTGTCCTTTCTGTTGAGGTGAGTCTCTTGGAGACAGTATATTGTTGCCTCATGATATTTTATCCATTTTGCCATTCTATGTCTTGTCAGTGATGCATTTGGTCCATTCACATTCAGGCTAATTATTGAAATGTGAGCGTTTATCTGTGTCATGAGGTTCTTGCACAGTTGTTGCAGCTCCTGTTTGTTTGTTGTCTTTCTTTTGATTTTGGGGTTGATTCATGTGTGTTTTCAATCTATTTCCTGCATTCTTGAGAAGAATATTGACGTTCTTTTTTCCCTTTCTTCTGTGTTTAATACCTTCTTAAGTGTTTCTTGTAGAGCTGGTCTAGAGGCAGCGTAAGTTCTTAGGGATTGAATGTATGGGAAAGATTTTATTTCTCCCTCACTGATGAAGTTTAGCTTAACTGGGTAAGTTATTTTTGGTTGAAATTGTTTATCTTTGAGAACTTTGAAGATTGACCTCCAAGCTCCTGTAGCCTGAAGTGTTTCTGTAGATAAAACTTCTGCTATTCTAATTGGTCTTCTCCAGTAGGTAGTCTGATCTTTTCCTCTTGCTACCTTTAGGATTTTTTCTTTTATACCTACTTCGTTTAGGTGAATTACTATGTGTCTAGCAGTTGTTTTTCTCATTTGTTGTTTTGCAGGTGTTCTCTGAATCACTTGCTTGAATGGTAGCATCACTGATGAGATGAGGGAAGTTTTCTTGAATCATTTCATGGAATGTTTGTTCCAGGGTGGACTCTGTCTCTCTTTCTGCTCAGGAAGTCCATTTATTTACTCTTAGGTTTGGCCATTGAAATAATTTCTCATC
Organism: Tarsius wallacei; assembly: GCA_963574415.1. Classification (NCBI taxonomy): domain Eukaryota; kingdom Metazoa; phylum Chordata; class Mammalia; order Primates; family Tarsiidae; genus Tarsius; species Tarsius wallacei. The sequence continues at coordinate 28,260 of CAUYQG010045030.1, read as the reverse complement.
TCTTGAAGGTTTTGTTGTGTCCTTTTAAGCTTCTTTTCTTTGTTTTTAACAGTTTGGTTTAGTTCTATATTTTGGTCCTTAAGCTCTGAGATTCTTTCTTCTGCTTGACTAATTCTGTTTTCCAAGCTTATCAGTGTGTTATTTATTTCATTCACAGTATTCCTTATTGCTGTTATCTCAGTTATCAACTCCTTCATATTTTCCTTTTGGATCTCCTCAATTCGATTTATTTTCTCTATTAACATCTTGATATCTGGGTTTGTAGTTTGAGACCAGTCATTCTGGCTCTTCATTGTTTGCATTCCAAAGTCTGTTTCCTCTGTTTCTGACCTCCCAGGAGTCTGTGTGAGACCCATATTCTTCTTTTGCTTTTTCTTCATGTTTGCAGTTATCCCCCCCCCACACACACTTTATTTTCCCTCTTTAATTCTGCTGTTCAGAGATGGTGGAGTGGCTTTTACTTTTGTTTGTTCAGTCTCCTATTCTTCTTTATGTGGATCCTCTGGCTTTGTTCAATTCTGAAGTTGGACTGTGGGTTGGGGACTGTACTTTTTGGGATTTAATTGAGGGAGAAGCTGTGATTCAAAATCTACCTGCAGATCCCAATATCCACTGACAAGTGTATGGGCACCCTGGAATCCACTTCCCACTGCCTTACAATCTGTCCATGCAGTGGGGGTACAGGTTTGCTCCCTGGTAGCAAAATGAGGCAAGAAAATGGAAAATAATGGAAAAAGGAAGGAGGGGAGTAAGAGGAAGGTGGAGAGAGAGAAGAGTAAGAGGGAAAGCAGACAGATGTCCCAACTAACAAATGAAAAGTGACACAAAGACAATAAAGAGTAAAAAACCCCAAAAAACTAAAAAACTGAAAATCTAAAACATACAGATAATCATGTAAACACACAATCCAATAAAAACCTCCCTATTGATGTACTCTTCCCATACACAAACAGGAAGTCTAAAGAAAAGAGAAAATATCAGTAAAATAGCAAGAACAAAGCAAGTGTGAAAACATTATAAAAACAGAAAGAAAAAGGAAAAAATCTAAAACAAAAATGAGCAAAACTAACAGACAAAAATTAAAAATAAATATAAATAAAAACTAGGAACTAAGCTCAATCTGAGATTGTTCCTGTAAGTCCAACATCCTTTCAGTTCTGATCTCTAGCTTCCCATGCAGGCTGATGTGTTCAGAGCTTGGGTCAGATGCCCCTAGCCTACTGTGGGAGGAAGGTGGATCAGATATGGACTCACCTGGCTTGCTGCCTGTCAAGTTTGCTACTCAGATTTGACCTGTGTCTGATCCAGCATGGGGTAAGGGCTTCTGTCTCTCCCAGTTTGATGAGATTACCTTAGGTCCCAATATAGAGGCTGGGAAGAGCTTGACAGGGAAATGCAGGTCTCTGCCTGGTCATGGGACAGAGAAAATGACTGTGGTTGGAGTCTCCTCACCAGCAATGGGGTTCATTTCTGGCTCTCCCCGATCCTCTCTCTCCACTGATCAGATCCAGGGCTCCCGCTTATCTGCTATAATGGATAGTGGTATGGGCCAGGCACCAGGCAATGAGAATCAGATGGATTCTTCAGGCTTTTCTCAGGAGAGTCTCTCGAACAGCAGATGATCTTGTACACTAGTGCTCCAATCTCAGGGCAGTGGAGGTTTGCAGTTACCTAAGAGGGGGTCCCTGTGCATGCACTCGAGTATCCCCTCAGATGGACTTTCACTCTCTTTGCTATGATTTTTCACATGTGACGTTTTTATGCTTGGTAATTTTTTTCTTTTTTAAAAATTTTATTTTAAAGATGTGGGATACAATTCGGGATTAGGTGTACAAGTGACCCTCATGCAGATAAAATTTGGGCCTCCCTTTGGTCCCCACTTTGCCTGGTTTGAGATCAGTTACCCTTATTGATATTATATGCTCCCCCTCCCTTGGCAATATCCCACTTTCTTATAGTATTATGGTAAATGGTCAAAATCTGCTTATGAGTGAGAACAAGAACATGTGGTACTCTTTTCTTTGCTCTGTGATAAATCACTGAGTATTATAGACTCTGAATCCATTAAAGTTGCTGCAAAGTTCATAATTTTGTTCTTCTTTATGGTTGCACAATATTCCATTGTGTATGTGTACCATATTTTTAAAATCTAATCCAGTTTTAATGAGCAGCATGGTTGCTTCCAAGTTTTTGCTATTGTAAAGTATACTGCAATAAACATGTGTATGCAAGTATCATTTTTGTAGAGTGATTCAAATTCCTCCAGGTATATTCCCAGCAGGGGGACTTCTGGGTCTTATAGAAGGTCAATTTCTAGCCCTTTAAGGAACTGTCACAATGTCTTCCATAGAAGTTGAACTAGTCTTCATTCCTACTAACAGTATAGAAGCATTCCCTTTCTCTGCAACCTCACCAGCATCTGTTGTTGTTTGTTTTATTAATGAAGGCCATTCTTAAGAGAGTAAGGTGGTATGTCAATGTGGTTTTGATTTGCATTTCTCTAATGTTTAGTGAGGCTGAACATTTTATCATGTGTCTGTTAGCTGATCATATGTCTTATTTTGAGAGTGTTTATTCATGTCTTTTGTCCACTTTTTAATAGGGCTATTTGGTTTTTCTCTTTCAGTACATTTGAGTTTCTTGTAGATCCTGGATGTTAGGCCTTTGTCACATACACAGCTGGCAATTTTTTTCCCCATTTTATGGGCTGACTCCCTACTCAGGAGATGGTTTCTTTTGCTTTGCAGAACCTTTTCAGTTTGAGGAGGACCCACTTGTCTACCTTACCTCTTATGTCTCGGGCTTTTGGGATTTTCAACAGGAATTGGTTCCCTATTCTGATTACTGTAAGTGTGTCTCCTGAGTTTTCTAAGATTCTTAAAGTTTCAGGCTTTACAATTAAGCCTTTGATCCATTTGGAGTAGATTTTTGTGTATGGTGACAGATAGGGGTCCTTTTTCATTCTTTTGTATGTGGTCAGCTAGTTTTTCTAACACCATTTACTGAATAAGTTCTCCTCTCCCAAGTAGTTGTTGGTGGGGGTTTTGTTGAAGATGAGTTGGTTGAGAAATTGAGGCTTTGCTTCCAGAATCTTTATGCTGTTTCATTGGTCAGTATGCCTGTTCTTGTACCAATGATAGGCTGTTTTGATTATTGTTGCCTTATAGTAAAATTTGAAGTTTGGAAGTGTGATACATCCCACTTTGTTTCTTTTGCTAAGGATTGTTTTGTCCTTTGTGGTTGTTTGTATTTCCATATGAATTTCTGTATTGCTGCTTCCAGGTGTGAAAAGAATTATGTTGGTAATTTAATGGGTATTGTGTTGAATTTATAGATTGCCTTTGATAGGATGGAAATCTTAGCAATGCTGATCTGTGACTATTGTGAATATGATTGTGTTTTTTACTTGTTTCTCAGCCTGTTTGTTTTTGGTGTATAAGAATGCAACTGTTTTTTTCCATTTTTTTTTGTACCCTGAAACTATGCCAAAGTCCTTTATCAGTGAAGAACGTTTTTGACAGGCTCTCTTGGATTTTTGAGGTATAGGATCATATCATCAACAATGATGAATAACTTGAAGTATTTTCTTATTTTGGATACCCCTGATTTCGTCCTTCTCTTGTCTAATTGCTTTATCTAGGACTTCCAACAATATGATGAACCCGAGGGGTGAAAGTTGGCAGTCCTGTTTTTTCTGGTTTTCAGGGGAAATGCTTCCAATTTCTGTACATTTAGCAATATGTTGGCTGTGGGCTTATCATAGATGGGTCATAAAACTTTGAGGTATGTTCCTTCTATGCCTAGGTGTTCAAGAATTTTTATTAAGAAAGAATGCTGGATTTTATTGAAAGCTTTTCCCACACAATGATATAATCAAGTGGTTCATATTTTTACATCTCTTGTTGTATTTAATTATATTTATGGTCTTGTGGATGTTGAAACCAGTCCTGCGTACCAAGGATGAAGCTTATTTGATAATGGTGGATGATTTTTTTTTTTTTTTGAGTTGGAGTCTCACTCTGTCGCCCAGACTGGAGTGCAGTGGCCGCTCCCGGCCACCGCAGCCTTGACCCGCTGGGCTCCGGCGATCCTCCCGCCTCAGCCTTCCGAGTAGCTGGAACTACAGGCACGCGCTACCACACCCGGCTAATTTTTTTGATTTATTGTAGAGATGAGGTCTCGCTTGCCCAGGTGGGTCTTGAACCCATGGGCTTAGGCAATCCACTCACCTCAGCCTCCCAAGGCGCGGGATTACAGGCTGAGCCACCGAGCCCGGCTATGGTGGATGATTTTTGAGATGTATTGTTGAATCCGATTTGCTAGCATCTTGTTGAGAATTTTTGCATCAATGTTCATCAGAGATACTGGCTTGCAGTTCTCCTTTCTTGGATCTTTACCCAGTTTGGGTATCAGTGTGATGTTAGGTTCATAAAATGTTTGAGGAGAGTTCCATTTTTCTTGATTGCCTGGAGTACTTTCAGTAGGATTGGTATTAGCTCCTCCTTGTATGTTTTACAGATTTCCACTGAAAATCTGTCTGGTCCAGGTTTTTCTTTAAACATTTTTTGGTAATTTTCTTATGACAGAGTCAATTTCCTGGGTTGTTATTGGTCTATTTAGGATCTCAGTTTCTTCTTGTTTCTACCTTGGGAGGTGGTGTGATGTCAGACAGTCCTCCATTTTATTTAGGTTACTGAGTTTGTTTTCTTACAGGTGTGCATAATAATCTCTGATAATCTTTTATATTTCTTCAGGGTCAGTTGTGCCTTAATCTTTTGCATTTCTGATTGTGTTTATTTGGGCATTTTCTCTCATTGTCTTTGTCATTCTGGCTAGGGATCCATCAATTTGGTTTATCCTTTCAAAGAACCCATTTTTTGTTTTGTTGATTGTTTCTATACTATTTTTGTCTTCTGTGTCCTGTATTTGGGTTTTTGCTTTGGCAGTCTGGACTCTTCTGCTGAAGTTAGGGTTTTGGTGGTCTTGTCTTTCCAGATTCCTTACATGATTTGTTAGGCTGTTAACTTGTTCTCTTTCTATTTTCTTGATGTGTATTTGTAGAGATATAAATTCCTCTCTTACTACTGATTCTGAGGCATCCCAGAAGTTTTGGGAAGATGTTTCTTCATTTTCATTTGTTTATAAGAAACTTTTAATGTCTGTTTTGATTTCTGTGTTGACTTGGGAGTCATTCAGCTTCATGCTGCTCAGTGCCCGTGTCTTTGTAGGTTTCAGGGGAATTTTGTTGGTGGTGGCATTTATTTTTATTCCACTGTGGTCTGAGAAGGTGCATGGCAGTATTTCAATCATGCAAAACGTTTTTATGCTTGATTTATGGCCAAGGATGTGGTTAATCTTGGAGCACATTTTATGTCATGTAGAGTAGAATGTGTATTTTGTGGTTGTTGCATTGAGTCTTCTGTAGTTATCTATTAAGTCCATTTGGCATACATTACATTGAAGTTGATTTTTTTGCCTCATTAATCTGTCTAGGGTTGTTAGTGGAGTATTTATTTACTCAGCTATGATAGTACTAAAGGCATATTTTTCTTTAGTTTTCTAGGTAGTTACTTTATGAAAGCTGGTGCTCCTGTGTTGTGTGTATTTATGTATATGATGGATAATTCTTTTTAATGCATAAAATCATTATCAGTATCCTTCAGCATCTTTTTAAATTTTTGATAACTTAAAGGTTGTTTTTCTGATATTAAGATCATGACTTCTGCTTTATTTTCTTACCCAATCACCTAAAAATGTGTTTTCCATCTTCTAATTTTAAGTCTGTGAGCATCTTTTGCTGTGAGATGTGTTTTCTGAAGACATTAACTTGTAGAGTTGTATCTTTTTATTGTTTGCCATTCTTTGTCTTTTCAGTGTTGTATTTAGTCCATTCAAGTTTAGTCTGGTTATTGACATGTGAGAGTTTCTCCCTGTCACAAGGCTTTTATAATGTTATTTTTTCTTGGTTTTCTTTTGATTTTTCTGTTGGTATATGTGTACTTTTCAGTTTTGCAGTCATGATGCTTGCTGTGGTGATTATATATTTTCCTAGATTCTTGGAAAGAACATGGTCCATCTTTTCTTTCTTGTAGGGTTAATACTTTCTTAGGCATCTCTTGTAGAACTGGTCTGGAGGCAGCATACCTCCAGACCAGTTCTACAAGAGATGGCTGAGAAGAATTTTAATTCTCCAGCACTGATGAAGATACCTAAGGTTGGTAGGAAATTCTTGTTTGAAATTGTTTATCCTTGGGAACATTGATGATTTGACTCCAGTCTCTTCTATTTTATAGTGTTTCAGTAGATATGTCTGCTACTATTCAAATTGGTCTTCCCTGGTAGGAGGTCTCACTTTTCTCTCTCACTGTCTTTAAGGTTTTTTATGCTATACTTACTTTGTGTAATAAAATTACTATGTGTCTATAAGTTGTTCTTCTCATTTGATGCCTTTCAGGGGTTCTCTTAATCTCTTGTATTTGAATGGTCAGGTCTCTGATGAGATGAGGGAACTTTTCTTGGATAATTTCAAGGAATGTTTGTTCCAGGGTGCTCTCTATCTCCCTATCTGCCTCGGAAATGCCAATCAGGTGTAAGTTTGGCCTCTAGAAAAAATTACACATCTCTTGGAGGCTTTGTTTCACCTTTTTAAGCTTCCTTTCTATGTTTTTAACATTTTGGATTAGTTCCATATTTTGATCCTCAAGATCTAAGATTCTTTCTTCTGCTTGGTTAATTCTGCTTTCCATTGTTGTCAGTTTGTTATTTATTTAATTTACTGTATTCTTGATTTCCATCATCTCATTTATCAACTTCTTCATTCTTTCCTCTTGTCTCTCCTCATTTCTATTCATCCTCTCTATTAATATCTTGATATCTGGGTTTGTGGCTTTGAGATCAGTTGTTCCAGAGGCTCTTCATTGTTTGAGATCTAAAGTCTGTATCTCATGTGCTGTCTTCCCAGGAGTCTAAAGGATACCTGTGTTCTTTCTTTGGTTCTTCTTCATTTGTAATTGTTTTACTTCTTCTTCCTCTTCTTTAATTCCATTGCTCAGTGTTAAGGAGGATATCTTTCACTTTTTGTTTGCTCAATCGCCTATTCTTTCTTATGTGTATTATATGGATTTTTCAATTTTGAAGCTGGGCTGGGGGTGAAGGTTCATGCTGTCTTTTTGCAGTTTTGAGATTTGATCAAGGTGTAATGGGGGAACTGTGGTTAAGAAGCTATCTACAGATCACAGTATTCACTGGCTAGTGTTATGGGCTCCCTGGAACCCACTTCTGATCACTTTACAATCTGTCCATGTGGTGGGGGACTATGTATGCCCTCTGAAATCAAAATGAGGTAAGAAAAAGGAAAATAATGGAGAAAGGTAGAAGGGAGACAAAAGGAAGATGAAGAGAAAGAAGGAGAAGAAGGAAAACAGACACACAAATGATCAGGTGAACAATCAGTTAAAGAAAACAAAAAAATTTAAAAAACAAACAACAAAAATCAAAAATTCACTCTCCTTCAAATATTCTCATTTGTAAAAAAAAAAAAGAGGGAGAAATAAGGCAGGTCAAGTCAGAAGACTCTCACAAAAAGCTATTTGTGGATAGAGTGGCGAAAAAATATTTTTAAAAATTTTCCTTTTGTTGTCATTTATGGAACTTCTGACTTCATTTCTTGGTTACAGCCACTGTACATTCCCACAAAAATTCTTACATGGTATAATTTCAAAGCTAATGATTAATACATATTGCTTAAAATTGCTAAAGCCTAAAACTTATTTTTGTGGTTATCACTATTACCACATGCTAGACTCTTGACCTTACTAACTTAACCTTATATCTATAAAATTTATGAAACTTATCTTATTCTAAGCTGAGAAATCAAAAGGTAAAAAAGACATAAATCTAAGCATACAGGATTTCTTACCTAACTCTATCTCTAATGGCTTAACATCTTAAATTCTAACTATTCTAAGAAAGCATTTTTAAAGGCCAAATGAAGCTGTTAATTATATCTGGTCTCACAATCTTCAATATAGCAATAACTGCTCTTTATTCTTTTAACGTACTCATTATATTTATGACATCTGGCTAGCTTTTGGGCTTTTGGCCTTAAAAACCAGGGTGGGCTGCTACGTTTAATTCTTTCCCATAGGGGTAAGGTATTCCATTCTACTCTTTTGCCATCAATCCAGGCCCATCTAACCAAATTATCATCATATGCACCTGTATAAGGAAGAGGAGAATCAAGCCAAGATAAATTTTCCATAGTACTTTTGCCTCTAGGGGCCCACCAAATTCTATCATTAATTTTATATCCTATGTGAGAGCCTGCTTTTACAGTAGGCAGGGGCTTTTCATTATTATTTTTATTTCTTAATGCTTCTGATTTATAACTAGATGGGGGATTGTGAAATCTTAAATTACTTGTTTGTGTAGGGGTCTCAGTTTCAATTATTTCTCGATACCATGATTTTAATATAAAATCTTTAAGAGTTTCATTTGCCTTGCAGTTAGTAATGCACTTTTTATCAGAACTGTTACAGCAGTTGGTCCTGTAACTTTTTGGGTCATTGTGACATTTTCTTTCATTATTTGCATTTCCTGAGGCATAGCCGGCATTGAGACATTAACTTCATTATGACCAACATTGAGAACATTGTTATCCTTGACTTTAGGCACAATGTTTTTTCCCAGGAGGAGGCTGATGCACATTATTCCCGAGAAACCCAAGCATAACATTATAATGGGGATAACCAGGCGACCATGAGTCACAGGGTAGTCATGAAGAACTTTCCTCAAGACTTTTTGTGGGACTTTGCCACACACACGGAACCCCACTGGGGCTTTGCATTCCAGAGGGGTGTCTTCATTCAGTTCCCATGTTAAGTCCTGGATTGTCATGGCCTCCGCCACTCTCTCGTAACCAGCTTGTCACCCTTGGTGGAGGTAGGGAGTGGAATCCAGTCTCTAGCCCCTCCCCTCTGCTCTCAACCTGCAGATTGAATGGGCTGCTTCAGGACTCACCCCAACTTGGCCATTGCTAGATCTCCCACTCCAACTACAGGTGTCCATATTTGATCCAGTGTGGGGGGTGGGGCTTTTATCTCTCTGGTATAGTGTACTCAGATTGTTTCTTTGTGGGCAAACAGTGGTGTTCCCAGAGGTGTGCAGAGATTGCTGGATGCAGACTGTCTAGAATTAGGGGAGCTAGAGAAGGTTCCCACTGGCCTCAGGACAGAGAAAATGGTATTATGATGGTGTTCAATAGCATCTTATCCTCCAGTGGGGGTCAGATTCAGATCTCCTCCTACATCTTCTCCATGATCCCTGCAGTCAGTGCCTGACTGTTGCCTTAGGTGGTGGTGTGAGCACCAGCTGTCAAGAGGCTTCTGATTTCTGATTTCAGAGTAAATCTGGCCTCAGATGATTAGTTAGGACATGTTAGTGTAATAAAATTTTGTAGGTTTTTTGCACTAAAGGGTGGGATATTCTCTATCTCAGTGTTTGGAGATATGTATATACTATTATACATATATATAAAAAATTAATCCCTCTCTCAGAGGACTAGTGTTCATATTAGCATGATCTGTGAAGTTTTTCATTACTTAACACTATTGTAACCTGGGATTTTGAAAATATATCATATCAGATTTATGGATATATTTTATCAGATATATACTCATATATTTTATCAAATATAAACATATATGCATGTTTATGTATACATGCTTCCATGTATGTGTACGTTTATATAAATACAGGATAATTGCATCTTATAAAGCTAGTGTTTTTGTAATAAACTTTGAAAATCTGCTCTTCAGTAGTGAACATTATGGGCATTTTAGGTTTTAGTGTACAGTCATATATTTGGTAGAAAATAAGTATTTGAGAATCATTGGAATGTCCCTTTACTGTAAAACATAGTTGGATCTATATGCTTTGTAGATAGATAGATAGATAGATAGATAGATAGATAGATAGATAGATATGCTCTATATGCTATATACATATATATGTATATGGTTCTATAAGCTATATATATCCATGCTTATGTCCTTAGTTTTAAAAATTAATGATTGCATACTTTACCTTTGGTAGAACATCATCTCTGTACACTAATTCCTTTATATTACTCAAATATATAGCCACATGGTTTAGAATAATTTTCAGAAGTAATGCATATCAGTATGATTAGAAACTAGTAAAGTTATTTAGTACATATATTGAGGATAACAAAATTTGTGTTTTTAAATGAAAGATGAAACAATTTGTGCATGTACTTGTAGATAATATGATTAATTCACGCTTTAATTTAAATGATATAATGTAAAACAGGGCTTTGGATGGAATAGCTAAAGATAAAATAATAATTTGAAATATTTTAATTTTTAAACATTCTCTCAGACTGACAAAAGCACTGGAGCACTGTGCAAATATTTTTCAGTTTCACTACATTTTATTTTTTTTTTCAGATGATCACACAGGTGAATTGATATCAAATACATAGAACTGAATGAGTAATGGGTGGCAAGAGCTTAGAAAATATTGAACTGTCAACTATTTCAATTCAATACCAAATTTGAAAGCTAAAAAACCTACATTTTTAAATTGTATAATTTTACTAATCTAACTATATTGCCAGGAGGAAAAGGAGGTAAAGTTTGGCACAACACAAATTGGAGTATGACATACAGAATGACAGTTTGACTAATATGATATGGAAAATATAGGATTTCAATAAATAATGCTGTTTACCTGTAGACTTATGAAACTTCATAAATGGGAAAAAGTATTGCTTACTGAAAAAGTATTACTTAAATATATATGAGTGCATGTGTCTATACACATATGTATAAATAAATTTAAAGAAAACTGCTAAGAGTTAGTGCTGTCTTTTTTTAACTTATAATTTTGGGGTAATTGTCAATTTTTATGCAGTTGCAAGAAACAATACAGAGAGATCCCATGTAACAATCACCACCCATTTTCAGTGATAACCAATTATAACATTTTACCTAACTATAGTACAGTGTCACAATCAGGAAATTAACATTGTACAATGTATCAGTGTTATTCTTAACATTGATACAATCCACCACTCAATTTTACATGCATTAATTTATGTGCAAATATTTAGTTCTATGTAATTTATAACATATGCAAATTTATGTCGTCATTATCAATGTAGAGATATAGAACTGCTCCATCACAAGTATCCCTTGTGCTAACAATTTAAGCACAGAAACACCTTTGTACCTCCATTTTCTAAATTCTGGCAGCCACTAATCTGTTCTCCATCTTTTTAATTTTGTCTTTTCAACATTTATGTGAAAATAAAATTATGCAGTATTTGACCTTTTGTGATTGGCTCTTTTTTCACAGTAGTGTCCTTGTGATAAGTTTTATGTGCATCACTAGTTCATTCTTTTATATTGCTAAGTATTAATCCATAATAGGATTGTTTTAACTCATTACCTGTCTTATAGCAGCTGAGCCTTTGCTATTTTTAAATATTATAAAGATGCTTGAATATTAGTGTACAAGTTTTAGTAAACAAAATGTATTCATTCTCTGAGAAAAAGTCTCAAGTGAGTTGACAGTTTTATAAGAAATTTTCTTTTTTTAATTCTTTAAATTATGTATTTCTTTATTCATTTATTTATTTTAAAGATGTAGGGTACAATTCAGTGTTTGGTATACAAAAGTTAATTATGCAGGTACCCTTGTTGATGAGGGTGCCCCCCCACTCCCCTGGCAGTTTCCCTCAACTGCCAATCCCATCTCCCCTCCTCTGGCAGTTTTCCACTACTGCCAATCCCTTTCTTATAGTTTTATGATAATTGTTCAAGGTTCGCTTATGAGTGAGAACGTATGGTACTCTGCTCTTTGTTTCTGTGATAGATCACTGAGTACAATAGACTCTAAATCCATCCAAGTTGCTGTGAAGTCCATATATTTGTCCTTCTTTATGGCTGTGTAATGTTCAATTGTATATATGTACCATATTTTTTTAATCCAGTATATCTTTGAAGGGCAGCATGGTTGGTTCCATGTTTTTGCTATTGTGAATAGAGCTGCAACAAACATGCGTGTGCAGGTATCTTTTTTTGTAGAATGATTTGAGTTCCTCTGAGTAATTCCCAATAGGGGGATTGCTGGGTCATATGGAAGGTCAATTTCTAGTTACTTCAGAAATCACCACATTGTCTTCCAAAGAGGTTGCACTATTTTGCATTCCCACCAGCAGTGTAGAAGAGTTCCGTTTCTCTGTTGTTGTTTGTTTTAATGATAACCATTCTTACTGGGGTTAGGTGATTTGCATTTCTCTGATGATGAATGAGGCTGAGCAATTTTTCATGTGTCTATTGGCTGACTGTATATCTTCTTTTGAAAAGTGTATTCATATCTTTTGCCCACTTTTTAATGGGGCTGTTCATTTTTTTTTTTCCTTTCAGCACGTTTGAGTTCCTTGGAGATTGTAGATGTTAGGCCTTTATCAGATATACAGTTGGCAAATATTTTTTACCAATCTGTGGGTTATCTCCCTGCTCGCTTGATGGTTTCTTTTACTTTGCAGAAGCTTGCCAGTTTGATGAGGTCCCACTTGTCCATCTTATTTCTTATGGTAGGGCACTTAAGGTTCTGATCAGGAATTGGTTGCCAGTTCCAGTTTCCATAAGGGTGTCTCCTGCATTTTCTGAGATTCTTATTGTATGAGGTTTTACATTTAGGTCTTTAATCCATTTAGAGTTAATTTTTTTCATGGTGATAGGTAAGGATCCTGTTTCAATCTTCTTCATGTGATGAGTCAGTTTTCCCAGCACCGTTTGCTGAATAGATTCTCCTCTCCCCAGTGGTTGTTGTTGGAGGTTTTGTCAAAGATGAGTTGGTTGAGAACTTGAGACTTTGTTTCCGGAATCTCTGCCCTGTTCCATTGGTTTATATACCTGTTCTTGTACCAATACCAAGCTATTTTGATTTCTATCGTCTTATAGTAAAGTTTGAAGTCTGGAAGTGTGATACCTCCTGCTTTGTTTCCCTTGCTAAGGATTGTTTTGGCTATTTGTAGTCATTTATGTGTCCATATGAATTTCTGTGTTGTCATTTCCAGGTCTAAGAACGATGTTGGTAACTTAATGGGTATTGCGTTGAATCTGTAGATTGCCTTTAGTAGGATGGACATTTTAACAATGTTGATTCTTCATTTCCATGTGCATGGAATATTTTTCCATTTGTTTGTTTCTTCTTGGATTTCTTTGAGCAGTGTTTTGTAGCTCTCATTGTAAAGGTCTTTCACTTCTCTGGTTAGAAAGATGCTGAGGTATTTCATTTCTTTTTTCTTTTGCCTTCAATACTCCACCCTATCTTCCTCAGTTCCTTAGATGTCAGGCACAAATTCAATGCACCACCACAATAAAAAATACAAGTTTATAAAACCTTGGACAAAAAGGGCACAAGGAGCTGGGGTACCAGTTCTCTGTCCCCTGGCTCACACAAAGTAGGAATAGAGAGTCAGGAAAAGGGAAGGAGCCACGCTTGCTAAATAGCAGTGTATGAGAGGGGGCACAAAAACCCTGAAATTTATTTATTAAAAAATTGTGGTTTATTCCCACATATTTAAACTTCAGTCACCTTCAAAGAATTCTCTATTTGATGCAATACACTTATCAGGACTTTTTTTATTGTTCAAAATAGTTTTAGAACTCATCATTTTTGATACTTTTTTGTGCTTCTACTATTTTTGTTTCACTTCTTCCACATCAGTTAAATATGTCCCTTTGAGGGTTTTTTTATCTGGGAAAATCAACAAACAAACAAAAAGTTTCTCAGGGTGAGAATGGGGGGGGTCATGGGTCATGCAGTTTTTTTTGTGAAAAACTGCTGAGCACCCAATGCAGTTTGAGCAGGTGTGATGTCATGGTGAAATAACCAGTCACCTGTTTGCCACAACTCAGGATATTTCTTTCACAAATTCTCAAACATTCCAGACAAAAGCTTGGCTGACCATTCTACTTGGTGGAACAAATTCTGAGGGTACTAAAAGGGGACTGCTTTCCAAAAGATAATTCTGTTTTTTGGGGGTCCCCCATCTTATGTAAGTGAATAGTTTGTAGATTTAAAGGAAGCAGAAGAAAATTACTGAGCCCTGTATTCTAAATGGGAAAGATGTCACTAAGTTTTTATCTCTGGCCACTGACTTGAGCCATTTGGAAGTAATATGGAACTGGAAACTGTATCAAGGGTGACTGAGACCTGTTTCTGGTATGTGAAAGTGATATTTGCATTAAAAGTGGATGCTGATACAACGTAAAATTTTAAGAATTCACTACATATCTCTTTTTTGAACTCATGTTTTCATGCATTATTTTTCAGAATTCATTGTGCTATCTGTGTTCTCTTTTAACTTGTTTAGTTTTCCAACAAGTGTTTTAAATTTTTATCAGGCAATTTATAGATTTGTATTTTTTTCAAGTTGATTACTGGGAAACTACTGTGCTCCTTTGATGGGTCCATGTATTCTTGGTTTTTCATGTCTCTTATTCTTTTGTATTGATGTTCTTGCATTTGATGAAGCAGTCACCAATTCTAGACTTGCAGTTTCTGTACAGCTTTGTCTGCTGAGATTGATGTCCACATAGATTGCAGTGGTTCTCTTCAGCTAAGACTTTGAATATGTGCAGTGGTGGAGAGGCCTGTTGGAGGTTTCCTGATCTCGTTTTCCTCCTATGGGGGATGTCATGGTCAAGGATATCTCTTTGTGTGACACATATGGCTTTCAGGTGAGCTCACAATGATGATGGCACTAATGTCTGATATGTGGTGTTTGAGATGTGGTCATAAAGCCAGTGTCTGAAGTACAGGTAAGCACAGACTAATCTTGTCTCCAGGGCCTGGGGAATGGCTAGCCTGTGGCAGTTGTGACTTTATTTTCTTAGGTGCAGGTATGTGCTGCAACCATGCATCTAAGGTTTACAAAGAGGGTATGTCCAGAGAAGTCATATTTACAAGTATGGGAGGCATACTGATTCCAGGGTGACACAACAGTGACTCCTTCTTGGGATAGGGGGTAGAATGCACAACAGCAACTCTCTCTCTCTGGGGGATTTGCTACTGTGTTTTCTCAGTGGTAAAGGCTGTTTTTGTTCTCTGCAAATCAGGTTCCTGGGGACATTGGTGCAATCCATTATGGGGCTTATACTCATAGGCCTTGGCCTTCTTCTTTGTTCTTAGCCATCTCCAGACATGTCAAATATGCTGATCTCCCCAGAAATTTCTTCTGTATGGTTACTCTATTTTTTTGCTCCATTGTGTTACTACAGGCTCTTAATTGAACCCTTGAGACCTCCCAAGGAGACTTCATTTATAGGTAGCTATCAAATTGGATTTTTTTGAAGAGGAATAAAGGCCAATATAACCTCCTCTGTCGTCTTGCTGACATCCCTTCTAGTATTAAAATATTTAAAAATCTAGGAGCTACTAAGGCTAGTACAGTGACTATCAAACCTATCTAAGTCTGAAATGGCCCAAAATGGCTCCAGTGAGATAATGTCATAAAAACCTCTATTATCTGTTTAGTGGCATGGTATTAATCATGTTCAAAGCAATTAGCACAAGAAATTAAGCCAAGTGCCATTTTAAAAAAAACAATTATTTTTTTCTTAAAAGGCAATAACTTCTCATTATAGAAATTACAGGTGTATGGTGATAAGTATATGTGACAAATTAGCCAAGCTATAATATGGTCAACACAAGTCTAGATATTGCTGTGAAGACATTTTTTAGATGTGGTTAACATTTAAAGTCAGTTGACCTTTAGTAAAAGAAATTACCTGTGATAATGTGGGTTGGCCTCATGCAAGCAATAGAAAATCCGAAGAAAATTTTTAGAAGAATAAATTCTTTCTTAGGACTACAACAGTAATTCTGCCTGAGATTCCAGCCTGTCAGCACCATGCTTTATGAATTTTGGTTTTACTGGCTTCCACAATCATGTGAGCCATTTATTTAAAATAAATAATATGTTTGTATGTATGTATATTTAATATACTTATTGAATCTTCTTATTTGGGGAACTATGGCTGATATATATATTGGTACCCAGAATGTTTATAGAGAACAGAATTTTAAGTATAATATGTCTTAATTGTTTTGGGAGTTTTCAGAATCAGTTTTCTATTATGATCAAATTTATATGCACTAATGACTACCTTTCCAGTAGGAAAATAAAATGACGTCCATGATGTAATGTGTGGATAGAGATACACAAAATATCAACATTGGATACTCCATCATGTTCTTATAAGAGGCAATGCTCTAAGTGGCTATTGTTTGATACTTTAGAGCATTTTTGTTAAATGGCAACTGCAATGATTTTAACCTGTAGCTCTTAATTGGGTTGAACAAAGTAGGGGCCCAAAACAAGAGAAGTGTTCTGCAAAAATTCCTGTCTACCATGTAAGTTTCTCTGATCTCTTTCATTGTCAACATTTTATCTCATAAATCTGCATGTTTTGTTTTTTAAAAGGTCCAATTTTCATTATACATTTGAACGAGATGGTGTACCTTTAATACTCTACTTAGGCTAATCATAGCAATGTGTGGTAGATTTTGTCTAATATTGGCTTTCTTTCTTTGTGTGGTGACATTGCATTTATTTAATGCTGAAATATAAAATTTTCTCAGTTTTAAAAAATTGAATTTCTATGTTCTATTTTCTGCAAATATATATTTATGGATATGTATTACCATATTATCCATCCTTCCAAATTATTTATTCATTATCTCTATAGCAAGAACAAAATTCATGTCATAAAATGGTGTGGCTGATTTTTGTTTTTAAAAAGATTGTGTTTAAAGTTGGGTCTAGCACTTATGTATTTATATTTTTGATATACTAGTGTAGGCCAATCTTACCACAGTGAACATGTGGCCATTTTGGTGCTTTTTTGTGTGTGTGAAGTTAAAAACCCTCTCAGCTTTCTGTCTCAGTGGTCTTAGCAATCTTCATGTTTACAGTATTTCAGAGCTGGCCTAAATCAGTCTCATAATTTACCCTTTCCAGATAATTATGCTTTTCAGATAGCATATGTTTTACTTTTGTTAGATTTCTATGGGATTTAAGCATTTTCCTGAACTTCTGAAAATAGAATATTGCTGTGTCTGATATGTGGTGAGATATTTGTTTTATGTCTTACGATATTTGTATTTTTTTAATGTATTGGAAATGGCTTATTTTCAGCAGCCTCTACTATATACACAACATTTTTTCACACCCTCCAGAACATTCATTTCTGAACTCTTTAATCCAAATAAATTTTATACCCTAATGCCTGTTTTATTGTTTTTTGATCCCTGAATTTATATCTAACACAAGTGTGTGTGTGTGTGTGTGTGTGTGTGTGTGTGTGTGTGTATCTTCATCTTCAACATCCTCCTCTAGGCTAATCCTTGCATTTTGAACATGTGGTCATCATCATGGTTGGAGTTTTTATTAAGATGTCAGAAACTCTATGAAAATTCAGTTGAGTTGTCGTAGCAATCTTCTTGCAGGAAGTTTTTGAAAGTCCTCTTAGGTGGATCTGATAATTTACCCTTTCCAGAGAATGCTTGTTTTACCCTTTCTGGATTTTGTACTTTTCAAATGTTACCCTGGATTTTTGAAAGTTCCAGTCAGTTATGTCTGGGTATAGGCTTCCTTATTTTATTGGGTGTTCTACTTAATCAATTGACATACTTACTTAGAAATTGCTGTGTTTTTGAAAAACATTGTGATGGTTTATGTATCAGCACCTTCCTATCCATACATTTTCTTGTTACTGTTTTATTCTTCATTTTAAATTATTGTTTAATATCTTTTTCATTACAACCTATTACTACTTACTATTTAAATACTCATAGCATTTAAATGCTTGTTATTACCTTTGCTTTATTGTTTGACTTCATATCTTTCATTTGAATATTTTTGAGTATCGTAGTCTAGGACAATTCTAGTTGAGTCATCCTGTGACCATCTTAGTTGTTATTTTCTTATTAAGGGTTGAGAAACTTCCTCAAAATTCTGTCTATGTTGCCCTGGCAAACTTCATGTATACAAAGTTTCAGGAATAGTTTAGGCCAGTCTGATAATTTGTACTTTTGGTAATCTATTTTTATCTTTTCTAAGTTTTAAATAGGATTTATTCCTGTTGTGTGAAAGTTCAAGTAGGTTATGTCTTAATGTTGTTTGTTTGTCTGTTTTTTTTATTTTAAAGGGTGCTATGCTGAATTGACTTCCAAACACAGTTCTGGAAATATTCCTTCTTTTTTTTTTTAAAAAAAAAAAGCATATTCTAAACATGAATTTTATAGCAACTCCTCTTAACTATGCTAAACAATCTATCATTGTATTCTCCAAATTTTTTATTGATAGTCTGTTTCATCATGATATATTTTACTTTGTTATGATTGAATACCCTTCTCAAATTGTCTTTTTTCTTTTTGCATCCTTTGAATTTTTATCTATCCCTTCCATATCTATAGCTTTTACAGCTTAATCTAAAAAAATCTTAGCACTGTAATTATGAGGTCATCTTAGTGAAATTTTTAATTATGAAGTCAGAAACTTCCTCAAAATTCCCTGTTGCTGTTTGGTGGACATAGTGCTTCAGAGCCATCTTAAGTCAGTTTGATAATTTGCACTTTCTAGGTCATATGTTTTACACGTGTATTTGATTTTGTTGGGATTTAAACTATATTTGCTGAAAGTTATTGTAGACAATATTTAAATAGTGACATCTTTCTTTTATAATTATTCTGGTATGTTTTATAATATATGTTCAATATATTTCTTTTCAAATGTCTTCTTTCATCTTTCATTTATTTTTGAAAAATTGTAACAGGCTTTTTATTAGCAAACTCTTACGTATCCTCTGTTTACTTGACCTACTTGATTTTGTTGGGATTTAAACTATATTTGCTGAAAGTTCTAGTAGACAATATTTAAATAGTGACATCTTTCTTACGTATCCTCTGTTTACTTGACCTATTTGACTTTGTTGAGATTTAAGCTATATATAACCTACTTGAACTTTCACAAAACATGAATAAATCCTGTTTACTTGATTATTGTCTTTTCTAGGTCATTCATTTCTGATCTCTGTAATAGCACTCAATTTAATGTTATAAACTCAAAATGGACTTTAGGATATTTCATATTTTCTTGGAATTTTTATATATCCCTTGTGCACATGGCACTTTAATATCTCACTCTAGCAATGTGAACATGTCTCCACCTTGGCTGTGTTTTTCACTGTGAGCTCAGAAATAGTGTTATTGTTCTGTCTACCTTGTCCTGGCATCCTTCAAGCTCACAAAGATTCAGTGCAAACTTTACCAGTCTGATAATTTGCCTTTTGGGGTAATATATTATTTACCTGTTTAGAATTCTATAGTTCCTGCATGATCATTGATTTGAGGAAATTTCAAAAGGTTGTGTCTAAACATTAGCTTTCTCACTTTATGTGGGGTGATAGCTTATTGATTAACAACTCAGGTAAATTTTATTTCTTCTTTTTATAATACTCAAAACTTGATGCTCTATTTTTCCACATTCTTCTAAATGTGTACATGGTTATTATAGTATTATTTGTCCTTTTGAATTATTCATTTATTATCTACTGACTAAGAATATATTTTACACCTTGACATCTGAATGTCTTTTTAAATTTTGAATGTTTATACTTAACTTTGTGTCTAGCACCTATATATTTATATATTTAATATCCTAGTCTAGGCCATTATTACCACAGTAAACATGTGATCTTCCTGTGTGTGTGTGTGTGTGTAATATTAGAAATGCTCTCAACCTTATATTTCAAAGGGTCTTGGCAACCTGCGTGTTCACAGTGTCCTTTCATTTCTTAACCATCAGTCTAACAGATATTATATACTTATGTCTGAATGCCTGTTTTATTAATGTACTTTGGCCATTAAATTTATATGTATCACATTATATATATGTTCAACATTCTCCTCTAGGTCAATCCTTCCATTTTTAACATGTGATGTGGCCACCTTGTCAGGGGTTTTTATTGTGATGTCAGAAACCCTCTAAAAATTCTGTCTCAATTGCTGTCGCAACTTTCTTGCAGATAGTTTTTCAAAGCCCTCTTAAGTGAGTCTGATAATTTACCCTTTGTAGAGAATATCTTTTTTATCCTCTTTGGATTTTGTAGTTTTCAGATTTTATACGTGTCTTGGGAATTTTCCAGTTCATTATATCTCATTATGGGCTTCCTTGTTTTACTGAGTGTTCTACTTGATTAACATGCTCACAGAAATTGTACTTCTTGCTTTCCGTCTGGCGGCGGCCATCAACAATGAGCCAGGATGGGCGCCTACGAGTACATCCAAGAGTTGTGGTTGAAAAAGCAGTCAGAATTCATGCACTTCCTGCTGCAGCTGCGCTGCTGGGAGTATCACTAGCTCTCATGCTGCACTGTGCCACGCGCCCCAGGCGGCCCTATAAGGAGTGCAGGGTTAACAAGGCCATGCAAGGTTATGTCACCCGCCAGATCCACGTGGGCAGCAGGCAGCTGCAAACGCCCGGTTCCCAAAGGTGTGACCTACAACAAGCCTGTGCACCCTGGCGTCAAACAGCTTAAGCTCAAACACAGCCTGCAGTCCCGTGGCTGAGGAGCAAGCTGGACGCCACTGTAGGGCTCTAAGAGTACTGAATTCCTACTGGATTGGTGAAGATTCCACATATACATTTTTTGAGGTTATCCTGATCAATCCATTCCATAAAGCCATCAGAAGAAATCCAGACACCCAGTGGATCACCAAGCCAGTCCACAAGCACCGGGAAATGCGGGACCTGACGTCGGTGAGCCCCAAGAGCCATGGCCTCGGAAAGGGCCACACGTTCCACCACACGTTTTTTTTTTTTTTGAGTTGGAGTCTCACTCTGTCACTAAGACTGGAGTGCAGTGGCTACTCCTGGCCACTGCAGTCTCGACCTGCTGGGTTCCGGTGATCCTGCCGCCCCAGCTTCCAAGTAGGTGGAACTACAGGCACGCACTACCACGCCCGGCTAATTTTTGATTTTTTTGTAGAGATGAGGTCTTGGCAAATAGCCCAGGCGGGTCTCAAACCCGCGGGCTCAGGCAATCCACTCACCTCGGCCTCCCAAAGCGCTGGGATTACAGGCTGAGCTACCGAGCCCGGCTTCCACCACACCTTTGGTGGCTGCCGGCTGCGGCCTGAAGGAGCCACAACACTGCAGCTGCACTGTTAACACAAGTCATGTTTGTAACTCCCCCGATAAACAATGAGTACAGTCCTGTCTGTTTAAAGGTGTTTTTGTCTGTTAAACTAGTCTGCAGGTTGTCTCATGAATGCTTTGTCAAATTCTGAAAGTCAAAGTGAAATAGTGTCTGAAGACTCTAAGTGATGGTGTATCTAGTTTCTAATAAGATAAACTCTTTGTCTTTGCTTTATCTTATTAGGGAGTTCCGTGTCCAAGTTGAAAACTTGCTCTGCAATGTCATGGGTATAAAATATATTCTTGAAAAGAGGAGTGCTGAAACTACTAGCCTTTTGCTGTATTTGGTGCATGTGGTAAGGCCTAAAACCAGACTGGCAAGGGGGCAGTGCTCTGCGCAGTCTCGCAAGTGGTTAGGGGTTTTGTTTGGCAAGTACAAACTTTGAAAGTTGTATTTTGCTTGGAAGTTTGTAGGGTGAAGGAGAACCTTCTAACCTATGTCATAGACATGTAGAGCCCACGGTTTTAGATTTAAACCAGTGTTCCATTTGTGTGACTGCTGTTTCTCAAAGAAAAACTTTACAAAACACCATCATACCGAGTAAACTTGGAAGGGACTCTTCCTATGAATGAAACAAGTCTGGGTTAATGTAGAACGCCTCAGTACCACTTAGGTTCACTTGACAGGGGACTGCTCCTGGCTTAATCCCATGGCTCTATGGAATTCATTGCATAGTCCTCAGTAGCATTTACACTATTATACTTTGAAATTGATGGAAATTGAATGTTAGATAAATAAGATTTAACCCTGGTTTGTAAGTTAATGATCAGTGCTAGGGTGGGAATCTGGTAAGCTAGTGGCCACTAGATAAATCCCTTTCAAGTGTGTGAGGTTAGAAAATTAAAGTCCGCTTTAATCAAGATTTTAAAATACTTAAACAAGCACAAGTTTATGGCCATTAGGAGTCCTCCAGCCGCGTAAAGGGAGAAAGTAGAGTTGACTGTTTAAAAGGATGTACATACATGCCTCATCTAAGTCCAGTCAGTCCTACATATCACCTTGGGTCAACTCACTTGGCCCAATCCCCTGAGGCAGAGAACAGTCACAGTTGGTGTGAGTGCAAGTTCACTGTCTCCAGTCTAATCTGACATGTTGTCTGCAGTCTTTCCCTTACCCCTGGTCAGCTGTCCTGAGAGTTCGTACCCTTCCACAAAGATGGGCCTTCAGTTGTGTACCTGCCTTCACCTTGGGCAAACCATCCTACTGTCGTCTGTTTGCATCATCTTCACATAGGCTTAGATGAGGTTTCCCAGGGTGAATCTGAGTGCGAAGGAGTGCAGGAGAGAAACTGCCACAATCCCACCAACGTTAGGGTGTGCTTACTTCAGAAGAACTGGTCTGATTTCAAATTCAAATGTTGGTTTCCCTGAACCAATTTTTCTATATTCTTGAGGGGTTTCCAAAGGCTCAGTAATTGATTTCCAGGAAATGTTTGTAGTAGGCTCAAGACTTCATGAAACAGAAATTTCTTTCTACTCAAAAATAATAAATCTTTTTTTTTTTTGAGTTGGAGTCTCACTCAGTCGCCCAGACTGGAGTGCAGTGGTTGCTCCCAGCCACCGCAGCCTCGACCTGCTGTGCTCTGGTGATCCTTCCACCTCAGCCTTCCAAGTAGCTGGAACTCTAGGCGCGCGATACCACACTTGGCTAATTTTTTTGATTTATTGTAGAGATGAGGTCTCGCCAAGTTGCCCAGGCGGGTCTCGAACCTGCGGGCTCAGGCAATTCACTCACCTCGGCCTCCCAAAGCATGGGATTACAGGCTGAGCCACCGAGCCCGGCCAAAAATAATAAATCTTAAACTATACATCCTGATTGTGGGTAGAGGTTGTTCAACTAAAGGAATAAATGTCTATTAAACAACAACAATGGAAAGAAATTGCTCTTCTTTTGAAAACCATATCATTGTAATGTTTTATTTTTCTGTACCTTCCTTTCCATACAGATGCTTGTCCCTCTTTTATTGTTCATTCCAAATTATTCATTTATTACCTTTTTCATTATAACGTATTTTATCCTGTAATATCATAATGACTTCCTGAAAAATTTTGGTTTTGTCTTTACATTTATATCTCCTTAATTTCAATATATCTTTACTCTCCCATGTGGACCTGTTTGTTGACTTTTTCATTTTGAGCAGGAAACTCTCAAAAATCCACATTTCTCAAGAAACCTTAATGGATACAGTTAAGTTATAAATATAAAACAGCCTAGGACAGTTTTATTTTTCATCTTTCCCAAAGAAGCTATTTTTTACCCTTTTTAGCTTTTCATGTGATTTTCTTCTTATTGTTAATTTTTTAAGTTTCAGAAAAGTATATGTAGATATTAACAGTCTTCCTTTGTAATTATGTACATCTTCTAAAGTGTTTTTCTTATATTTTTTAGTGCAGTGTTATTGCCTTTTTTCAGATATTTCTCATACACTCATGCCACTCTATTATTGCTCCTTCCAGATCATTCATTTCTTATGTCTTCAATACTCATTTATTTTAGTATTTGAATAGTATTTGAGTAACTTTTATTAATTTTGCTTTACTTTGGGAATGTATAGCTATCATTTAATATATCTTAAATATCCTAGTCTAGGCCAATTCTAGCTTGCCATCCTGTGACCATTTTGGTTGGCTTTTTTATTATGGCCTTAGAAACTCCCCCAAATTTGTTTATGCTACTCTGGAAAACTTTATGTGCATAGTGTTTCAGGGCCAGCTTAAGTTATTGTGATAATTCATTCTTTTGATGATCTATTTTTTACCTTTGCTGGGTTTGGTAATTTACAGATTTTATTCTTGTTCTGTGAAAGTTCAAACAGATTATGTCTTGATATTCACTTTTGTTTTTCAATGTATATTATATTTTATGAACTTCCATATGCAGTTATGGAAATATTCCTTCTTTTTGAAAAAAATTGTAAATGTGAATTTCACAGCAACTATGAAAATTACTCGATTATTGTTTATCTATAAAAATCACTCTCTTGTTGTTCTTTTCAAACTATTTTTGATAATTAGTTTTATCACGATATATTTCACTTTGCAATAATTGAATAAACTTTTCCAATCTATTGTATGTATTCTTTGAATTTTTATCAACATCTTGTGTATCTATAGATTTTATAACCTCACCTAAGATCATTCCAGCACTGTGAATGTGTGGTTATCTTGGTTGGCTTTTTATTAGAAGTGCAGAAACTCGCTCAAATTTCTCAGTTTCTGTGGCAATCTTGTTGGTCACAGTGCTTCAGAGCCAGCTTCAGAAGATTGGGTCTAGACAATGACTCTCTCTCTTCATTAGCAATTGCAGGTAAAAAATGTCATAAAAATTAAATTATGTTCAAGTTGTCTGCATCATTCTATATGTACATGCTTGTCACAGTATTATTTGTCTTTCCAAATTATTCATTCCTCATATCTGAATAGGAACTAATTTTATGCCATAACATTTGAATGCCTTTTAAAAAATGATAAATGTTTATATTTGAAGTTGCATCTAGTCCTTGTGCATTTATATCTTTAGTATTCTAGTCTAGGCCAATGCTAGCACAATGGACGCATGACTTTTCAGTTTTTTTTTTTTAATTTCATTGTGAGGTAAGAAATTCTCTCAACATTTTGCCTTAAAGTTTCCGGTAGCCTTCATATCCCTAGTTTTCCATAGCTGGCCTAAATAAGCTTATAATTCACCTTTTAAAGATAATTATATGGTTTACCTTTGCTGAATTTCTATGGGATTCAACTATTTTCCTGGATTTCTGAAAGTAGAATATTCTAGGATATTGTCATTTTTGAAATTAATTATTCTCATATGTGCTGGAATATTTGTTTACATTATGTCTTACAAAATTTGTGTCCCTCTCTTTTTTAATATAATGGAAATGACGTATTTTTAGCAGTCTCTCCTATGCATTCATGCAACCCTTTTGTTGGCACCTTTCCAATCATTCTTTTATTAACATTTTATTTCTAATAGATTTTACACTTTTATATCTGAATAACTTTGTATTAATGTTCTTCAGCTTTTATATGCACTTGTATCTATATATATATGTATACATCTATATATATTTCTGATATATGTATATCCTTAGCATTTTTGTCTAGACTAATCCTTGTTTATACCAATCCTTGCATTTTGAACATGTGACTATTTTGAGTAAGGTTTTCATTGTGATGTCAGAAATTCCCTGGTCATTGGTTAACAAAAGCTGACACCCTCTCGGCCACCACAGCATCCACCTGCTGGGCTCTGGCGATCCTTCTGCCTCAGCCTTCCAAGGAACCAGAACTACAGCCTTGAGCTACCATGCCCAGCTAATTTTTTTTTTAGGGAAATGAGGTCTCACCATGATGCCCAGGCTGGTCTCAAACCTGCGTGCTCAGATTATCCTCTTGCCTCGGCCTCCCAAAATGTTGGAAATACAGGTTTGAGCCACCACACCCAGCTGAAGGTGAGGGCTCTTAAAGGGGAGTGAGAGGGGTAAGGGTTGAAAATCATCCATTGGGTACCATTCTTACCACCTAGGTGACAGGCTCAATAAATACCCAAATTTTACCATCACATAAAATTCCTATGTAATAAAACCTACACGTGTACCCTTGAATAAAAAAAAATTACAAAAAGAATGAAGAGTCAAAGTCAGTAAAGGTTAAATAAGAATATTTCTCTCAGTTGACCCAATAATCTTCTTGCCGATAGTTTTTCTAAGGCATCTTAGGTGATTCTGATAATTTACCCTTTCTAGGAAATATCTTTTTTACCCTTATTTGGTTTTGTAGTTTTCAGACTTATGCTTGATCTTGGAGAGTACCAGTTGATTGTGTGTCACTAAGGGCTTCCTTATTTTATTTGATGTTCTACTTGATTAACATATTCACTTAGAAATTTTTCTTCTTGGCCAGGCGCAGTGGCTCACGCCTGTAATTCCAGCACTTTGGGAGGCAGAGGAGAGGACTGCCTGAGCCGAAGGGTTCGAGACCAGCCCGGGCAACTCGGCAAGACCTCTTCTCTACAATAAACCAAAAAAAACCCCCTCAAAATTAACCTGCTGTGGTGGTGCACGCCTGTAATTCAAGCTACTTGGAAAGAGCTAAGTTGGAAGGATTGCCTGAGCCCAGCTGGTCAACGCTGGGGTGGACATGAGCGTGCCACTGCACTCCAGCCTAGGCAATGTAGTGAGACTCCAATTAAAAAAAAAATTGTTCTTCTTTTGAAAATATTTCATTGTAATGTTTTATATTTCTGGGTTTTTTCTATTCATATATATGCTTGTCCCTGTTTTATTGTATATTCTAAATTACTCATTTATTAATCTCTCTCATTAAAACTTATATTTCCCCATAACACCTGAATGACTTTATGAAAAATTTCTTTGTTTTCTTTCTTTACATTTGCACATGTCATTAATCTGAATATATTCTTGCTCTTTCAGTTTAGAACAGTACTGGATCTTTGAATATTTGGCTGTGTTTGTTGGTCATTTTGAGACCAGAAACTCTCTCAAAAATCTTCATTGCTTCAAAAACCATGGATACAGTGGCCCAGAGACAACTTAGGCTACTTTGATAATTGAATATTCCCAGAGAATCTATCTTTTTATGTTTTCCAGATTGGCATGGGTCTTTATTTTTATTGTTAATTTTTAAAGTTTTAGGGAATTATATGTGGAAATTAGCCACTCTCTTTTGTAATCATTCTTGTATATAGTGTCATATTTGCTTATTTTATGTTTTCTAAAGTGTCTTTCTTTTGTTTTATTTTTAAATGTAATCGTAAAGGCATTTTTTCAGCAATTTCTCATATACTCTTGCCACTATATTATAGCTCCTTCTAGACCAGGGATCCTCAACCCCCAGGGCCATGGATTGGTAATGGTTTGTGGCCTGTCAGGAACCAGGCTGCACAGCAGGAGGTAAGTGGTGGGCAAGTGAGCTAAGCTACATCTGTATTTACAGACAGTCCCCATTGCTAGCATTATTGCCTGAGTTCTGCCTCCTATCAGATTAGCACTAAAAAGCCAGATCTCATTTCCAACATCCTATGTGAAGTAGGGTTTTCTGCTGTGACAGTAACCAAAAGAGATTACAGAGTAGACTGGGCATAAGCAGCACACTTCAGGTGTCTCTGTGTTGAATCACTCTCAGATGAGACTGTCTAGTTATAGAAAAACAAGCTCAGGGCTCCCACTAATTCTTTATGGTGATTTGTATAATTATTTCTTTATATACTACAATGAAATAATAATAGAAATAAAGTTCACAATAAATGTAATGTACTTGAATCATCCTGAATCCATCCCCCCACCCCCACCCCCAGTTTGTGAAAGAATTGCCTTCCACAAAACCAATCTCTAATCCCAAAATGATGGGGACCACTTTTCTAGATCATTCATTACTTATCACTTCAATGATCATTTATTTTAGACAATAGTACTTTAATACATTTTATAACTTTTGTGTTTCTCATGGAATGTATATATCTCATTTGAATATATCAAAAATATCTTAGTCTAGGCCAATGTTAACTTAGTCATTATGTGACCATCTTGGTTGCTTTTTTCATAATGGCATCTGAAACGTTCTCAAAATTCGATTTATGTTGCACTAGAAATTTTCATGTACACAGTGTTTCAAGGACAGTTCAGATCAGTCTAATAATTCATCCTTTGTTAATGTATTTTTTAATTTTTCTAGGCTTGATATTTTACTGTTTGTATCCTTGCTCTGTGAAAGTTCAAGTATATTGTGCATTGATATTGGCTTTCTGTTTTTAAAAGGGTATTAGATTTGATTGACTTCCATATGCAGTTCTGAAAATAATCCTCCTTTTTTTTTTTTTTTTTTTTTTTTTTTTTGAGTTGGAGTCTCACTCT
This sequence comes from Tarsius wallacei, assembly GCA_963574415.1. Classification (NCBI taxonomy): domain Eukaryota; kingdom Metazoa; phylum Chordata; class Mammalia; order Primates; family Tarsiidae; genus Tarsius; species Tarsius wallacei. The sequence continues at coordinate 93 of CAUYQG010045030.1, read as the reverse complement.
GTCGCCCAGACTGGAGTGCAGTGGCCGCTCCCGGCCACCGCAGCCTCGACCTGCTGGGCTCCGGCGATCCTTCCGCCTCAGCCTTCCAAGTAG
>CAUYQG010045028.1:0-13901 GCA_963574415.1 Tarsius wallacei | reverse complement strand
GGAGCGGCCATTGCACTTCAGTCTGGGTGACAGAGTGAGACTCCAACTCAAAAAAATAAATAAATAAAAATAAATAAAAGTGTCTCTTCCACAGAAGCAAGTGGCATTTTCCATGTCCCGATAAGATCACTGGCACCAAGCCTGGTCTACCCATTAAACAGACTGTGGTAGGAGTTCCAAGACCACCGCCATCCACTGGGGAAGGGGATGCAATTAGGCCATGCAGCTGGCTGCTGCACAACAGTACAGGCCTCAGACCCACCAGCCTCGGAGCCAGCGCAGGAGAGTGCTGCCAATGTGGCCAGCAGAAGAGAAGCCCAAAGTCCTGGGCATCTCTAATTTTCCAGCAACAGAAAATGTATATACATTTTGATGTATGACATTAAAAAAACACCAATGCCTGGCAGACACAGGATCCAAATGCTATTAGGAGCTCAGAGAACCAATTTACAGAATTAAATGTAATATAATTTGAAGTAAAAATTTTTTTAATAAGATAGCCCTGGATATAGAACGATCTGACAAATGATTAACTTTCTAAGCCCATATGTAATGTATCAAACACGCTATACTTCAGTGATTTGCATTTTTACCTTAATTCGATGATATCCTTACATTTTAAATCTTTTGAAGAGCTGAAAAAAGTTTCTACTGTGTAAAAGTAAGTGGGGTTTTTGGGAAAAGGAGATTCTGGCTCATGCAGGGATACACAAAGCTTTGTTTGGCATCTCCCCAACTTTAGGGGTAAGTAGAAGCAGACAGTAGCAATGCCAGGCCTCTGGTTAGGTTTTGGCCCAAGCTAATCTCCACATTTCTGGTCAACCCCAGATGGTTCAGGGGACTGCTGCCAGATACTCAGCCACCTGTGCTCAGCAGCACCCAGGGCCCCGTGTTAGGCTCTTAGGCAGAGCCATAAAGACAAGATCTGATCAAAGCAGTACCTGATTTTTGTTTATTGTATACACATGAAAAAGAAAAGAATTTTCCATCCAGTTATCCTCCTAGCAAACCAAGAATTTGCTGTTCTCTTCCCATTTCCTGCTCACACAACACACAGCATCTCATTAAGCTGATCAGTATCATGTATCTGGCCACCCCTTCCCACTAGACATTCAGGTGATTCTGTTTTGCTAGTATAGACAAAATGGCAGCAAACAACTTCGTGTATACAGCATTATGCATCTGTTAAAGTCAGCCTTTAGCTGGGCCCAAGGCTGCTATCTTCTAAAGCTTCTGCTTTTGTATGCCAGTGGCTTATAGACGGAATGTCTGAAGGCTGGTCTCACAGAATCTGTAATATAACTCCATGAATGTTTTTGTTGGACAGACTTATTTATAAATTCACTTTTTAAAAAAGGATCATACACAGCAGCGGTTTTCCTACTTGAAGTGAGATTTGGGAGCTAAGAGGGGGCAGTTCATGAACTGTCTGACCACCCACAAGGTGAGGAAGCTGAAACTGCTGGCTCGACCGTCAGGCAGCGGCAATGGCACCATTCTGCAGACAGCATGTTTTGTAACGAGGAATGGAGCAGGTGCTGGAGAGTTGGGATACAACAAACACACTCTTCAGGAACTTTAAAGAGGGGGCTCCTCTTCGTCTGGAGAATAATCTGAAGTAAGAAGAGCTGGACTTCTGAGAGTGGTCTCTCCAGCTTTTGTTAACATTTCTGTTCAAGAGAAAGATGAACTACCATGCTGGGAGAGCCCTGGCTCGGGCAGATCTGGGTATCAGAGGTGGACATGTCCTAGATCCCAGGTCGCCTTGTCAGACAGGGAGTCCCCTCTGCTCAATGCACTCAGGCAGACTACCCGACAGGATACCTCAAAAGGCATTTCCTTATGCCAGAGGCTGAGTCAGCTTAAATCTCTTCCAACTGTAAGACCATCTTCCTTCGCCCAGAACAAGCAGGACAGGTTCAACTCTCAACCGTCTCTGGGAGACACTGAGTTTCCTCCTCTCCCAAGCTCCATACATTCATTTAACAAAACAGGTACTGAGTGAGCACCTATGTGTCAAGCACTGTGCCAAATTAGAGCATAAGTGTACAACACAAAATCAGATCTCCAAAGGAAATGGATTTAAACGTTAACAAAAGGCATGTGGGTCAGGCATCAGAGGACACTTACTGACCGTGAGGGCGTTAGACACAGGCATGGGAGCCTGAGGGAGCTTGGGCATTCTCCTCCGCTGGAGGTCTATAAAGATAGTCTAGGACTGGAACAATCCCACCTAGAGGCAGGGGGAAGGACCAAATGACCTCACAACATCCCTGGGTCTGCTCCATCATCCACAACACAAGTCGCCTGGCAGGCACTCCCCTGGTGGCCAGTGGCGACACCCTCCTCCCCCCACCCATAGAGGCACTCACCACTGGGCTCTTCTCAAGTAGGCTTTTACGTAAGTGTCGTCGAGCTTCACTGCACTTGTGCAGTCTTCTATCGCTTCATCTAGTTTCCTAAGCTTCAGGAGAGAGAGAGCAGTCACACTTCATGTCTCTGGTGACTGGGGGAGCCCAGAAGCTGTGAACATGGCTTCATAATTCTAAAAGGATCAGTCATGCTGGCCCCTAACACTCACACTCAGCTCCCATTCTTTGTCACTAAGGCCAAGGACACCAAATTCAAATTGGTTTCTCTTCTATGTGATGCAAGCCAGGCACACTTGTCTGCAAGGATAAACCACCTCCCCCATTCCACATCAGTGTCCAACCCAGAATCGGAAATAGGAAGGAGGGGGTCCCATCCTCTACTCTTCTAGAGGCTGACTAGAGAGGTCAGAATTGTCATGATTTTTAACTAATTTTGCAAGATGCCTACTTCTTCTTTCTTGTGGTGTGTAGGGCCACAAGAGCACCAGGGCTATTTTCTTTTTTTTTTTGAGTTGGAGTCTCACTCTGTCACCCAGACTGGAGTGCAGTGGCTGCTCCTGGCCACTGCAGCTTCGACCTGCTGGGCTCCGGCGATCCTTCTGCCTCAGCCTTCCGAGTAGTTGGAATTACAGGCGTGCGCCACCACGCCTGGCTAAATTTTTTTATTTATCGTAGAGATGAGGCCTCGCCAAATTGCCCAGGTGGGTCTCAAACCCGAAGGCTCAGGCAATTCACTCACCTCAGCCTCCCAAAGCGTGGGATTACAGGCTGAGCCACCGAGCCCGGCTACCAGGGCCATTTTCAACCATGTGTGTGACCATCAGTTACGCTGGAGAGAAAAGCTAAGCCCGCTTCATACTCTACATTCCTCCAAATTACTCTTAAAAGTGGATGACCACTTGTTTAAGCAAACAGGTGTGGCAATAGTCACTTTAAATGACTCCAAAAAGCCAGGTGCAGTGGCTCATGCCTATAATCCCAGCACTTTGGGAGGCAGAGGTGAGAGGATTGCCTGAGCCTAGGGGTTCAAGACCAACTTGGGCAACATGGAAAGAACTCATCTCTACAATAAATTAAAAAATTAGCTGGGTGTGGTGGTGCGTGCTTGTAGTCTCAGCTACTTGGAAGGCTTAACTGGAAGGATCACTTGAGCCCAGCAGGTTGAGGCTACAGTGTCTGTGAGCATGCCACTGCATTTCCAGGCTGGGTGACAGATGAGACTCCAACTCAAAAAAGAAAAAAAAAATGACTCTAAAGCCCCGTCATTCTCTTACTGAAGAAAGGGACCTTGAAGAACAGGTGAGAATATCCTTCCAGAGTGTCCCTCAAAGCCCCCAAATTCCAGAGGTGAAAAAAGTTTGCTCCCCAGAATGTAGACCCTAACACGCTGAGGGATTCATCAAAGACACATTATTGGGCAACCCCCTGGGGTCCCCTCCTGTTATGGAAGTTTTTCTGTCTTCTCAATAAATCCTACTTTCGCACCTTAAAAAAAAAATCCACATTTCCTGGCCAGGCATGGTGGCTCATGCCTGTAATCCCAGCACTTTGGGAGGCAGAGGTGAGAGGATTGCCTGAGCTCAGGGGTTTGAGACCAGCATGGGCAACTTAGCAAGACCTCGTCTCTACAATAAATTAAAAAATTAGTTGGGTGTGGTGGCGCACACCTGTAGTTCCGGCTACTTGGAAGGCTGAGGTGGGTCAAGGCTGCGGTGGCCGAGGCTGCGGTGGCCATGAGCATGCCCTGCCCTCCAGCCTGGGCAACAGAGTGAGACTCCAACTCAAAAAAACAAACAAAAAAACCAAATTTCCTCTTCATCTCTCTTAACCTCATTGGGCAGATTTCCTAAGACCTCTTTGATGTCCCTTAAAAATCTCTAGGCTCCGGCCGGGTGTGGTGGTGGCTCACGCCTATAATCCCAGCATTCTGGAAGGCCAAGGCGAGAGGATTACCTGAGCCCAGCAGGTCAAGGCTGTGGTGGCCATGAGCATGCCACTGCACTCCAGCCTTGGCGACAAAGTAAGATTCCAACTCAAACAAACAAACAAAAATCTTTAGGCCCCCAGACACAGAACAAGTGCTTACCTTGGAATTAACAGTACCCCGATTGCAGTAGAGTTTAGCATTGGTTTTTATGTTGTTGGGGTCTATCCCCAGGGCTTCTGTATACAGTTCATAGGCTAGCTTGTAATTTCCTTCCTTAAATGCTTTATTTCCATCTTCTTTCTTTGCTTTGAGTGCTTTGGCATTCTACAGAAAAAAGCAAGGGGGGCTGGTCAGTTCGTGTCCAGAAAACCTTAGCCACTGTACAGGGAGGCCAGAGCCTCTTCTCAAGTCTTCAACTCCAGTAATTTGGCATCGCACAGCCCCCCCACCACCTGGGCTGTTTGCTGCCCACTACTTCTTCCTACAGAGCGGATATGGGAAACCAAGAGTGACCCATACACCAGTGAGACGTGTGTTACCCAGGATTGGCCTCCATTCTCCCCCGGCAAGCATTACTATCTTTTCTTCACTGAGGGGAATAAAAAGAAAAAAGCCCACTTAGATATTAAAAAGATCTGCCCCTATATAATCACATTTACCTTTAAGTAAATGAAAATAGTCCTGAGATCATTTCTAATGATCATCAAGTATCCTTGCAAAGCAGGAAGAGAAGATACCACATTCCTTGTGATTTTAAAACCTCCCACTCTAACCATCTCAAAGGCCCAAAAAAGCGAGCTTTCCTTCCCACATAGATCTGGCGCCCAGAACTTACTCTGCAAGCAACGCAGGCCTTCTCGTGGTCAGGAGCCATCCTGAGAGCCTGCACAAAAAACTGCACTGCCTTCTCGATACAATCTTCATAGTAAAGGCAAAGACCTCGTACATACAGAGCATCTGCGTTGGTGGAATCCATTCGTAAAATGTCACTGCAACAGCCAGAAAGGGGCACATTCAGCAGCAGTCTACTACCATTTGGACTAGTTTTCTCTTTGACCATGTGTCTAGCATTGAACTCTTCCTAAACCTTCCCCCAAATAAACCACCCATATTTATCTTTTTTTTGAGTTGGAGTCTCACTCTGTTGCCCAGACTGGAGTGCAGTGGCCGCTCCTGGCCACTGCAGCCTTGACCCACTAGGCTCCAGCAATCCTTCCGCCGCAGAAATTACAGGCACGCCCAGCTGATTTTTTGATTTATTGTAGAGATGAGGTCTCGCCAAGTTGCCCAGGCGGGTCTCGAACCCGCAGGCTCAGGCAATCCACTCACCTCAGCCTCCCAAGGCGTGGGATTACAGGCTGAGTCACTGAGCCCGGCTGTTTATTACTTTTAATTGGTCTTCATTTTTCTGCAGTTGAAAACATCCTAATTAAAATATGACTACAGAGGTAAACTGAGGTTAGGAGGAGTCCAGCTACTTGTCCAAGAATACGCAGCTAAAAAGTTTGGGATTCAAACCTGGTTTCCCTAACTCTTAACATTCCCTGGTCTTTCAGGTTAGTGTGCATTTCCCTTGTTTTGGAGTGACCTGCTGGGCTCCGGCAATCCTTCCGCCGTGAAGGATTTACAATGTGAATCTGGGCAGAACATGCGACTTGTTTTTAATCAATAGAATATGGCAAAGGTGTTAGGGAGACTCTTATTGCTGACTTGATGAACCAAGTATCTGGAAACTGCAGGGGACCTCTAGGATAGGATGGTGGCCTCCAGCAGATAGCAAGCAAAGCCCCTGGGACTTTGGTCATAGAGCTCAAGGGATTGAATTCTGCCCGCTGCCATGAGCTTGGAAACAGATTTTTTCCCACCCAGGCCTCCAGATGAGAATGCAGCCTTGCTAATACATGGGTTGCAGCCTGGTGACCCCAAGCAGAGGACCCCGTGAAGCTGTGCCTGTACTCCTGACCTGTAGAAATCACAAAGTGATAAATGGATACTTTTTGAAGCTGCTAAATTTGTAACAACCTGTGACACCACAATAGAAAATGAATGCACTATCCCCTGCATGAGCTATGTTTAGATTTTTCCAATTACCTAAATTGTTTTGCAAACCCTGACATTGATTCAAATATGAGTACTTGATTTCAGATTGGAAAACAATGGCTCTGGAATGAAACAGCTTGCTCGTAAGAGTTCTTATCTTTTTGCTTTGAACTGAGGGAAAACACAAAGGAAGATGTCTCTTGAGCAGAACATAATTGAATTGTCTTGAGACCTTGTGTCAATCTGATTAGCATGCAGACTGTCCTTTCATTTGGCTCCTCCGGGTCGTAAATAGTCTCTATCTTCTTTTTTTTTTTTTTTGAGTTGGAGTCCCACTCTGTAGCCCAGACTGGAGTGCAGTGGACGCTCCCGGCCACCGCAGCCTCGACCTGCTGGGCTCCGGCGATCCTTCCGCCTCAGCCTTCCGCCTCAACCTTCCGAGTAGCTGGAACTACAGGCACGCGCTACTACGCCTGGCTAATTTTTTGATTTATGGTAGAGATGAGGTCTCGCCAAGTTGCCCGGGCGGGTCTCGAACCCGCGGGCTCAGGCCATCCACTCACCTCAGCCTCCTGAAGTGTGGGATTACAGGCTGAGCCACCGAGCCCGGCTAGTCTCTATCTTCTAACTCCGTTTTCCAGAAGGGACTATGATACTCAATAACAAAGCACTGATTTGTTTCACAGTTTCTCTTTCGATGAAAAGCTTATCCCAGTTTAAAGAGCCCCATAAGTCTGATTTTATATTTTTCTTTCTAAAATGGGGTCTTATATCTTTATATATATATATTTTAATTTTTAATTTTAAAGATGTGGGGTTAGGGATTTATATCCTTTAACTACACACATTTCATGTGGGCAAGGTCATTCCTATTCATGAGCCTCCACCAGACAAAAGGTAAAGTCTCTTTCATCATGGAGATGTAGTGAAGATGCAGCCTGGTGCTGCGAATCACAATTCCCTAGGCTGCTTACCCCAGCTTATAGGTTTGCCTTATTCGAAAGTACAATGCCATTAAAGTGGGGCCAAGGAGGCAGACAGAAATTTCCAGGCTCAGTACTAGTCAAGAATTCTGGGTTTGGTGTTATTAAGACATCAGATCGACTAGAAATAGACTCAAAGCCTATTGAACGTTTTTATTGATGCATAATATTTGTACATGTTTACGGGGTGCATGTGATATTTTTGTTATATGCACAGGAGTGTGTACTGATCGGGTCAGGGTATTTGGAATATCCATCACCTTGAGTATTGATCTTTTCTGTGTGTTGGAACATCCTCTCTTCTAGCTGTTTTGAAATATACAATACATTGTTGTTTACTATAGTCACGCTTGTCTGCTATCAAACGTTAAAACTTAGTCTTTCTACTTAATTGTATGTTTGTATCCATTAACCAACATCTCTTACCTTCCCTACACCCTTTCCAGCTCCTGGTAACTATCATTCTATTCTCTGCCTCCATGAGATCAACATTTTTAGCTCCCACATGAGTGAGAATATGTGACATTTGGCTTTCTATGCCTGGTTTATTTCACTTAATGTAATGCCCTCCTGTTCTATTCATGTTGCTACAAATCACAGGATGTTTTTTATGACCAAATGAAAAAATAGTATTCCATTGTGTGTGTGTGTGTGTGTGTGTGTGTGTGTGTGTTCTCCATTCATCTGTAGATAAACACTTAGATTGATTTAATACCTTTGCTATTATGAATAGTGTTGCACCAAACATGAGAGTCCAGTATCACTTTGATATAGTGATTTACTTTCCTTTGGATAAATGCCCAGTAGTGGAATTGCTGACTGGCACGGTAGTTCTATTTTTAGTTTTTTTTTTTCGAGTTGGAGTCTCACTCTGTCGCCCAGACTGGAGTGCAGTGGCCGCCCCCGGCCACCGCAGCCTTGACCTGCTGGGATCCGGCGATCCTTCTGCCTTAGCCTTCCAAGGAGCTGGAACTACAGGTGTGCGCTACCACGCCCGGCTTTTTTTTTTTTGATTTATTGTAGAGATGAGGTCTCGCCAAGTTGCCCAGGCGGGTCTCGAACCCGTATTTTTAGTTTTTAAAGAAATTTCCACATTGGTTTCCTTATTGATTGTACTAATTTATATTCCAACCAACAGTATATGAGAGTTTCCTTTTATCTCATCCTCTAGTATATATATATATTTAATTTTTTATAATAGCCATTCTAACAGACAAGATGAGATTTCGTTGTGGTTTTGATTTGCATTCCTCTGATGATTAGTGATATTGAGCATTTAAAAAAATATATCTGTTGTCATTTCTATGTTTTCTTTTGAGAAATTTCCATTCATGTCTTTTGTCACCTTTTAATGTGATTTTTTAAATTACTTATTTTTTTACTGCAGAATTGAGTTACTTGTATATTCTGGATATTAGTTCTTTTTCAGATGACTAGCTTGTAAATCTTTTCTCCTATTCTACAGGGTGCCTCTTCACTCTGTTGACTGTGTCTTTTGCTGTGCAGAAAACTTCTAGTTAATATAATCACATTTGTCTGTTTTTGTTTTTGTTGCCTGTGCTTTAGTGATCTTAGCCTTAACTTTTTTGCCTATACCAATGTCCTGAAGTGTTTCTCCTATGTTTTCTTCTAATAGTTTTATAGTTTTTGGTGTTAAGTTTAAGTCTTTAATCCATTTTGAATTTATTTTTGTATATGGTGAGAGATAGTGGTCTAATTTTATTCTTCTGAATATAGATAATCCATTTTTTCCAGCAGCGCTTGTTGAAGAGACTGTTCTTTCTCTAATGTCGATTCTTGGTGCTTTCAAAAATCAGTTAGCTGTAAGTACATGAATTTATTTCTGGGTTCTCTATTCTGTTTTTATACAAATACCATGCTATTTTGGTTACTGTATGGCCTTGTAATATATTTTGAGGTCAGGTTGTATGGTTCCTCCAACTTTGTTCTTTTTTTTTTTTTTTTTTGAGTTGGAGTCTCACCCTGTCGCTCAGACTGGAGTGTAGTGGCCACTCCCGGCCACCGCAGCCTCGACCCGCTGGGCTCCGGCGATCCTTCCGCCTCAGCCTTCCAAGTCACTGGAACTCCAGGCGCACGCTACCACGCCCAGCTGATTTTTGATTTATTGTAGAGATGAGGTCTCGCCAAGTTGCCCAGGCGGGTGTCGAACCCGTGGCTCAGGCAATCCACTCACCTCAGCTTCCCCAAGCGAGGGATTACAGGCTGAGCCACCGATCCCACCTTTATTTTTTTTGAGTTGGAGTCTCACTGTCGCCCAGACTGGAGTGCAGTGGCCGCTCCCAGCCACCGCAGCCTCGACCTGCTGGGCTCCAGCGATCCTTCTGCCTCAGCCTTCCAAGTGGCTGGAACTACAGGCGTGCTACCATGCCCGGCTAATTTTTTTTTTATTTATTTATTGTAGAGATGAGGTCTCGCCAAGTTGCCCAGGTGGGTCTTGAACCCACGGGCTCAGGCAATCCACTCACCTCAGCCTCCCAAAGGCGCGGGATTACAGGCTGAACCACCAAGCGCGGCTAGTATGGGTCATTTTAACAATAATTCTTCTAGTACGTAAGGATGAGATGTCTTTCCATTTGTTTGTATCCTCTTTAATTTCTTGCATTGGTGTTTATAGTTTTCCTTGTAGAGGTATTTCAGGTCTTTGGCTAAATTCATTCCTAGGATTTTTTTTTTTTTTTGTAGATATTATAAATGAGAGTGCCTTCCTGATTTCTTTTTTGCTGAGTTCATTCTTGGTGTATAGAAATGCTACTAATTTTTGTATGTTGATTTTGTATCCTGCAATTTTGCTAAATTTGTTTATCAGACCTAAGAGTTTTTTTTTGGTGGAGTATTTAGGTTTTCTAAATATGATATTATGTATCTGCAAAAAGGGACAATTTGACTTCCTCTTTTCCAACTTGGATGCCTTTTCTTTTATTGTCCTGCCTGATTTTTCTGGCTAGGACTTCCACTACTGCGTTGAATAGGACTGGTGAAAGTGGTCATCCTTGTCTTATTCCAGTTCTTATAGGAAGGCTTTCAGCTTTTCCCCGTTCAGTATGAAGTTAGATAAGGGTTTGTCATATATGGACTTTCTTATGTTGAGGTATGTTTCTTCCATGCCTAGTTTGTGGTGAGTTTTATTTTTTTTAATCATAAAGTATGTGAACTTTATCAAATTGTTTTTCTATGTCTATTGATTTTCAATACATACAATGTATATGGATCAGATCGGGATCATTTGCATGCTCATGGCCTCAAATGTTTATAATTTGTGTTGGGAACATTCAAAATCCTCTCTTCCAGTTCTTTGAAAATATATATATATCATTGTTGACTATAGTCACCCTTCAGTGCTGTAGAATACTAGAACTCATCCTCCAGTCTAGCTGTAAGTTTGTATCCTTTCACCTGTCCTCTACCCTGACACCTCTGGGTGGTGGCAGACGCAGCAGTGCAGGACAGTTCCTCAGGAAGCATGAAATACACTGCAGCCCCGCTGCTGAGGGACGGAGGGGTTGCTGTCAGTAGCAGTGGCCCGAGGCAGGTGATTCTCGGGATCTGGGGCGTAGGTGCTTTGGGTCATGACGGTTATGAAATTTTTTTTTTGAGTTGGAGTCTCACTCCATCACCCAGGCTGGAGTGCAGTGTCACGCCCACAGCCACCCCAGCATCGACCTGCTGGGCTCCGGTGATCCTTCCGCCTCAGCCTTCCAAGGAGCCGGCACTACAGGCGCGTAAGTTACCATGCTCAGCTAATTTTTAAAAAATTTATTGTAGAGACGAGGTCTCGCTAAGTTGCCCAGGTTGGTCTCGAACCCACGGACTTAGGCAATCCACTCGCCTTGGCCTCCCAAAGCGCTGAGATGACAGGCTGAGCCACCAAGCCTGGTCAGCTTATTACATTTTAAGGACAGTTTATTACCAGAAAAAAAAAAAGAAAGAAAAATCACAGAGTTGGCAGGCAACCCCTAGACTAATCTAACTTGAAGTGAGAAGTGGCCATGGAAGATGATAGAAAGAGAAGATACTACAGGTGGGGCTTGCTTTTTCCAGAGACACAGCCAGGTTCTCCTTCAGTGGGAACACGGTGGCGAGGGTCTGCGTGAAGGCCCAGGGGTGGGACGTGGCACTTGCACATTGACTGTGGGAGCTGGGCAAGAAGAGCTGCCACTGGTCTCTGAATGTCTCAGGGCTTTCACAGCAGATCCTCTAAATCCTTACGAGTCCGTATGAAGGCCGTGTGAAGACACCACCTCAAGTTTTCCTCACTCTTCTCTTTTCCCACGCACTCCCTCCTTCTAGCTGGGGTTGTTCCTTAGGACTGAGAAGTGACTTGACAGACATCGTAAGGGGATTGTTTGCTTTTGGAGGCTACGTGTGTTCACAATGATTTCGACTGGAATTTTCTTTACGGTAGCAAATAATCTGATACGGTTTTCTAGATGCTGGAGCGCATCGCCGGGCTGACAGACCCACCCCGTGTCCTTGAGCGCCTATACCCTGCTGCCTCTGGGGCTTTGTGCTAGCTGTCCGGTGAGCCCAAGTGACTTTTCTACCTCTCCGGGGCTTGCTTTCTCTCCTCCTCCAGGTGACGTTTGAGCAGAGGCCAGGTCAGAAAGACCGTCTTAACTGGGCAGCACCTCCCACCTCCGCTTGCAGCACTGTTAGCCTCACCATCATGTTGGCTTGTGTCTAATATTTACCACCTTCTGCATGTCAGTTTTCTTGTCTGTCTTCACTCATTAGAATGAAAAGCAGGGACTTTGTGTATTTTTTTTTTTTTTTTAGGGCAGGGGCTGGGCTGCTGAGAGGGCAGGGTTGGCTGAAAAGACTTTGGTTGGGAGTGGCACAGACTAGACTCCATCAGGTACTGCCGTTGGAGGGGAATCAGGACGGGCCGGAGGTGCGCGACCTGATGCGTTTTACCTTCTTTTTTGGCCGCAATTTTCTCCGTTGGGTTTCTTCCTTCATCGTGGGATGGGGGTGGGGGTAAGTGGAGGGCCACATCACCGTGATCCCAGAAACCACTGTGAAATTGCTTCTAGCAGCTGTGAGTGGGCTGTGCTTTATTGCTGTATTCTTGGTACCTCAAACTGGTCTGGAGATTCAATAAATACTTGGGTGATTCAATTTATAGAAAACAACATTACCTTTTTTCAAGACAGGCAAGGAAAGGAAATGCACATTTTAAAGAATTGGTTTTGTTTATTTGGATTTTTTTCTTTCTCTTTTTTGCTTCTGTCTGTTTGCTTTACACTGATCATGAATTTTGGCTAAGTATGCCTCAGGCTCTAATTTTCCAGAAAGTGGAAGATGGAATGTAGGAGATGGGAAAAGTTAGGCTGGAATGTCCTTCTAACTGGGAAGCAATGGGGGAAGTTTAACGATCATCTAGCCACCCAAATCCCTGGAAACACAACGGAAAGACATGACAGTGTCACGAGGCGATATACCAAGGCACAGCAGAGCATGAGGGGCCAGAACGAAAAGAGAGGGGTTAAGGAAAGGCCCACCTACAGAAAGGTGTGGAATGCAGCATGACAGGAAGGATCCGTTGTGGAAAAGCTCACGGAAATAAGAATAAAACTATGTGTATATGCAGAATGTGGGATGATAAAGTTTTTAAATGTCCTAGGAAGAACAACACCAAAAAGACAAATAGGAAGTAGTGATAAGATAAATGACCATTCTGGGAGGTTGACATCTAATTGCCACTCTAGATAGACACCACAGAGAAAACAGGAAAGGAAAATTTGTCAAATGGTACAAGAATATTGACCAGAAAGGACAAAAGTGTCAGATTAAAAGTGTCCACCAAATGCCCAGCATAATAAACAGAGGCAAAAATCCACATTAAGACATGCCATTGTTGCCGGGCACAGTGGCTCATGCCTGTCATTCCAGCACTTTGGGAGGCAGAGGCAAGAGGTTTGCCTGAGCCCAGGAGTTCGAGACCATCCTGGGCAACTTGGTGAGATCTCACCTCTAAAATAAATTTAAAAATTAGTCAAATGTGGTGGCGTGCACCTGTGACTACTTGGAAGCCACTTGGAAGGCTGAACTGGCAGGATCTTCTGAGCCCAGCAGGTCGAGACAGTGGTGGTCGTGAGTATGCCATTACACTCCAGCCTGGGCGACAGAGTGAGACTCCAACTCAAAATAAATAAATAAAAAATCGTTTGCAGTAATCGTTGGTGCTATTTCCGTTCTCTTTTTGGGAGCTTCTCTTTGTCCCTTGAGTTCGTGTGGCCATATCAAATATAAGAATAAATGAGCCGGGCTCGGTGGCTCAGCCTGTCATCCCGCGCCTTGGGAGGCTGTGGTGAGTGGATTGCCTGAGCCCGCGGGTTCGAGACCCGCCTGGGCAGGCGAAACCTCATCTCTACAATAAGTCAAAAAAAATTAGCCGGGCGTGGTAGCGCGCACCTGTAATTCCGGCTACTCGGAAGGCTGAGGCGGAAGGAGCGCTGGCGCCACGCAGGTCGAGGCTGCGGTGGCCGGTAGCGGCCACTGCACCCCCGTCTGGGCGAGCGAGTGGGACTCCACCCCAAAAAAAAAAAAAAAAAGAATAAA
>CAUYQG010045026.1:0-11413 GCA_963574415.1 Tarsius wallacei | reverse complement strand
CAAAGGTCATATAGTACATGAAATATATATTAAACATCATTTGGGCAGGGCCTGAGGCAGCAACTTTTAATCAGTCATATAAATATTTCTGCCTTGAAACACATGCATATTCACACTAAATAGGTCTGTGCTAAACTTAGGAGGAAGAAAGCTCACTTTTCAGAGTTTTAAGATTTTGAATTAGAAATAAGGGATAATAGATATGCATATGTCAAAACATGGTCATGGTTTCCATTAAAGAAACCATTTTTTTTCTCAAAACAACACAATTAAAAATAAGTAATTTCTCTTTCTCTTTTGAAGGGACCGTAGGCTTCATCTTTTGCTTAAAATTAATCTGTATTGTTGTTTTCACAAATTTTTTAAAAGATCCTTAGTCCATGACATAAGAGCCTTGAAAGAATCTCAAAACTAGGCTGGCCACGGTGGCTCAAACCTGTAATCCCAGCACTTTGGGAGGCCGAGGTGAGGGGATTGCCTGAGCCCACGGGTTCGAGAACAGCCTGGGCCACTTGGTGAGACCTCATTTCTACAATAAAAAATCAAAAAATTAGCCGGCTGTGGTAGCGCATGCTTGTAGTTCTAGCTATTTGGCAGACTGAGGCAGAAGGATAGCCTGAGCCCAGCAGGTCGAGGCTGCAGTGGCCGTGAGCAACAGAGTGAGACTCCAACTCAAAAAAAAAATCCCCAAACTGAATTTGATGTGATTTCATTTAGCCATGGAAGAGGTTAGCAAATCAACTTAGAAAAAGGCACATACTAGAAAAGGAAGAATGGGAGAATCCATAAATCTTAATTAGAGTTTTTGTTTTGTTTTGTTTTTTGAGTTGGAGTATCACTCTGTCACCCAGGCTGGAGTACAGTGGCATGCTCACCACAGCCTTGACCTGCTGGGGCTCAGGCAATCATTCTGTCTTAGCCTTCTACAGGTGCACGCCACCACACTTGGCTAATTTTTTTTTTTGTTTATTGTAGAGATGAGTTCTCACCAAGTTGCCCATGCTGATCTCAAATCCATGGGCTCAGGCAATCCTCTGCCCTCTGCCTCCCAAAGTGCTGGGATTACAGGCGTGAGCTTCCGCACCCAACTTGATCAGAGTTTTAATAGATTCTAGGATTCCTAGGTTTTAACAGCATCAGGATTCTGGGAGCTTTACACATCACAGGCATGACTCATGGCTCAATATTCTCTTAGCCAAAAGCAACAGAGACATCATCAAGGAAAATATATAACAATCTAACAGGAATATAACAGAAGCAGATTTTTGTAATCCTACATGCTAGCTATTTAAGCAAAATGCATGTATATACAAACATATAAACTACTACATACACAGAATTGTAAAAGTTTAAGAAGTGAATTTTTTCCAAAACCTGAGTTTTCTTTTTTTTTTATTGTGGTAAAATAAATGTAACAAATGTTACTGGTGTAACCATATCTAAGTATGAATTAAGTGGTATTAATTACACTCACAATGTTGTATAATCATCACTACTTTCTTTTTCTAAAACTTTTCCAGGCCAGGCATGGTGGCTCACATCTATAATCCCCCAGCACTTTGGGAGGCAGAGGTGAGAGGATTGCCTGAGCTCATGTGTTCAAGACCAGCCTGGGCAACATGGCGAGACCTCGTCTCTACAATAAATCCAAAAATTAGCTGGGTGTAGTGGCACATGCCTATAGTTTCAGCTACTGGGAAGGCTGAGGCAGAAGGATGGCCTGAGCCCAGCAGGTTGAGACTGCAGTGGCCATGAGCATGCCACTGCACTCTAGCCTGGGCAACAGAGTGAGACTCCAACTTAAAAATAAATATAAAAAAATAAAACTTTTCTATCACCCCAAACAGAAACTCTATAGCCATTGTGGCAATAACTCCCTATCCCTACCCCCAACCTCTGATACCCTTTAATATACTTTCGGTCTCTATGAATTTGCCTATTCTAGATCTCTCCTATAAGTATAATCATATCATAGTTATCCTTTTGTGTCTGGCTTATTTCACTAGCATGTTTTCAAGTTCATCCATGTTGTAGCATGTATCAGAACTTAATTCCTTTTCATAGCTGAATCATATTCCACTGTGTGTGTGTGTGTGTGTGTGTGTGTGTGTGTTTATCACATTTTGTTTACCCATCTGGTGATGGATACTTGGGTTGTTTCTACCTTTTGGCTACTGTGAATACTGCTGCAATGAACAGTGATGTACCAGATCTGTTCTGAATCCCTGTTTTGAGCATATACTTAGGAATGCAACTGTTAGGTCATATCGTCATTTCTATGTTTAGCTTTTTGAGAAACCACCAAAGTGTTTGAAACTTTTGTTTTAAAAAATAATTTAAAAAAATTTTTTCCTTAGGTATAATTTCAAACATAACGCATACTATAAAAAATGTTTTACCATCAGCTTCACAGAAGTTGTCTGAAGAATCATCATACTTGGTCCACTGAAGAACAGCCTTTTGTGTTTCCTCACTTTAAAGAAAACACGTAATGTTATTATTTCTTAAAGTTAACACATGACATGAAAGAAGCAGGAAATCCAACATAAAATACTTCTTTAAAAAAGCCATCAGACCTCAGTGATTCATCCACTGCCCCAAGACATTCCGCTTGCTCACATTCTTCAATGAGACTATTGGCTTCTTCAGAATATTAAAATGAAAAAGGGATAAATAGAATACCACTTACCGCACTCTACAAACTTTAAAACAAAGTAAGTTCTCACATTCCTCCTGACACTAAAAAAATCAAAGGCTTTGTCCCTTGTTTTTGTTGAAGAACACAATTTACTATTAAGTTCATAAAGAATATAGTTCTAATAAATCACTACTAAATGTCCACTAGGAAAATCTTCAGGGTGTAATGAAATCACAAGGCAGGTAGTCAAGAGGCATTGTGATTTTTCCAGTGACCCCACTGTGAGCATGTTTTCTCTTCCACAAAATAGGTGGTCAGACCAGATCACGTGTGTCTAAGGCCCATCCCAGGCCATGACTCTAAAAACACCCTGGAACTTACCAAGTCATAAAAAGTATTCCAATATCCTTAGGTTGTTGAAACACACACTTTAGCAATCATATTTCTCCTCTGTGTCTATACCACTTGATTATCTATCTATCTATCTATCTATCTATCTATCTATCTATCTATCTATCTATCTATATACAGTTAATAGTAGCTACACACACACACACACACACACACACACACACACACACACACGGCCTAGATATGGCACAGGACAATTGACTGTGGTTCATGGAAATTCACAACACATTAGTCATTCAGTCATCACTACCTGATAGCTGAAAGACAACACTGGAATCAGGAGGTCATGAATTCAATCACTCGACAATACTTGTTGAGTGCCTATTATGTCCTTATTATCAGGATGACTAAACAAATAACTGTCCAGAGATGACACTAAAATAACTGGACACTAAAATAACTGGAATGTTATAATTTTTTAGAGAACCCTAAAATAAATGAAATGGCATAATTTTTTGGAAATATTTCTTTGTTGAATGACAGTTTTGTTTCATTATATTGGTTAACATATAAGACAGCCTAATTCAAAACTATTTTCAAATATAAAGCTTTTTCATAAATGATTAAGTATTAAAAGTAAAAGAAAATGATGTATTTAACCTATAATCAAATAGCTCAGAAAATAATTATAAAAAAACATGAACCAAATGTGGCAAAATATGAAAAATTAGTGAGTCCACAGAAGAAGTACAAAAATGTCCTTATATTCAAGTTGCAGATTTTCTGTAAACTGGAAATTATTTCAAATAAAAAGTTAGGCCACATGCCATGGCTCACACCTATAATCCCAGAACTCGAAGTCTAAGTGTGAGAATCTCCTGAGCTCAGGAGTTCAAAAGGAACATGGGCAAAAAAGCAAGACCCCATCTCTACAGAAAGAAACTGTTATTAAATTAGCTAGGCATAGTGGTGTACACCTATAGTCCCAGCTACTTCAAAGGCTGAGGTGGGAGGATCACTTGAGCCCAGGAACTCGAGGCTGCAGTGAGCTATGATCTCACCACTGCACTGCAGCCTGGGTGATAGAGCAAGACTCTGTCTCTTAAAAAAATGGTAAGAAAGAAAGAAAAGAAAAAGAAAAAAAGAAAATACATAGAAGCAAATATTGGACTTCCATTAATGATATACTTCTAGTTATGTCTATCCATCTAGTTAATGTCACACATTTAGAAGGTGTACTGATGCCTGCAATTTCCTTTAAAATGCATCCAGAAAAAAAGATGTCCTGATGGATGACTAGAAGGAATGGCAGACAGACAGATATATGGTAGCTTAAGTTGATTAAAATGTGAATGGGGTAGAATTCAGGTGATGAGTATAAGAGTCTTCACAGGAAAAGTCCTTTAACTCTGCCATATGTTTCCAATTTCTCATAACAAAATTTTGAGAAAATTAATTTAAAACAGTTATTTAGTCTAAATGAAAAATCACATATTCCAGAGTGATAAATAAATGTACTCTCTGCAGCTGCACATGGTTAAATTGTTGTCTTTCGAGTCTTCTTAAAATAACCACAAGCTTACAAAGCAGATGCTGAGGCTTAATCAGCAGGCTTGTGTGTTCTGGTTTCTATGTGGCCAGTGATATTTATTTATATGGCCCTTATGGATAGTACATGGTGATCTTTTGTGCAAGTTATATATCATGATGAACTGTCGTGAGGATGAAAATTAAATACTTTACTTTTCATGAAAAATATACTTCCTTTTTCAGCTTTTTCAACTAAAAGGATTCATTACAAGATTAAAAAAGCACACCAAATCATACAATAACCACACAGTTATTAACTTATAGTAAACAGTAAAGGATAAAACACTACAGCAAGACCATTCTGTCTATGCAGACTTGCTCAGCCTCTAATTCACATATGTATTTCTCATAAGCCAAACCTTTAATTTCACAGGTTTTCCACTGACCAGTCAAAAGGCAGCCTGGCAGCTTAGAGCTTTCAAGGTAAAAAGACATTACCAAGCAATAAAATAACTATACCTCTGTCAATATACACTAAACAGCAAATGATAAAACAATGGCAGCAAGACCATTTTCTCGGTGCAGGATTATTCAGCCTCTGTTTCCCGTATACATTTCTCACAAGTCAAATCTATTAGCTTCACAGTCAAAAGGCAGCCTGGCAGCTTGTAGGTAGGACAAAGGCCACAGCACCAATGACTGCTAACTCCAAGTGACCAACAGGGGCAGCACTACTTGTTTTAGAGAGTCCAGGCTGCTATAACAGAATCTCATAGACGGGGTGACTTTAAAATCAGCAGAAAAACGGAGATGAAGCAAAACTGACCAAAAACTGACCACACATCGATAACCACAGAAGCTGAGTGATGGGTACATGTTTCTGTTTTTTTCTCTACTTTTACTTGTCTTTGATACTTGCTAAATAAAAGGTTAAACAAAAACAAACAGACAAACAGAAAGAACTGGAGCCACAGGGCATAAATACCTCTCAAGGGGTTTCACTCTAAAGGGAAGCAGAAGGGGCAGGAGGTAGCACAGGAAGAGGATTTTTCTGGTGTTTCTTTAAGATCCATCTAGAAGTATATGAATATACCTTGTAGCTTGCAGATTTAATTCCATCAGGAACTTCATCCTGAAAAAGAAAAAAAAAGTTTTCAGATGACATTTATTCTGTCTTCTGAAAAAACATTTTAAACACCTGTGATTTATGATAAAAATTCATAAAACAAATTATTGAAATTGGATTTTTTTACCTGAGAACACCTCAGCAGTATTTATACGATTTCTTAAAAGTAAATAAAAATGCAACAAATTTTTCTATGGATTGCTGGTCACATCTTATGCATATTACTGCAAAGAAAGGTAAAAAAGTCACTTTGCCATTATTTCTATTGATGTTTAAATTGAGCCATATTTGGCCATTAGGAGACCCACTAAGAGCTGACTCGATATTAACATCTGTGTCCTTTTGATCTCACTCCGGTGGACCTTTGTAGCATTATGCTTTCCTGTGATAACAAGATATTCCAGGTTTATCTTTATATCTCTTGCTCCACTTTTGGAGTCAACCATATCTTAAGGAGCCCTAGTTCATTTCAGAGGACGCTGGTACTGGTTTTTAACTTGTGTTGGACACGAGTACAGGAACTAACTGCCTATACTTAATACTGGGAGTAGATAATGATGTATCAGAGGCTGTAAATTGTAGGACACTATACCCGTGCTAGGTATATTTCTGGAATAAATTCACCTGCCCAAAGGGAGAACCCACACTGATCGTCACTTTACCGTGTATTTGCTAGACTTTGAACTAGGTCAATGTACATTCTCTTTTTAGATGGTTTCTAATGTTTTTACATAATAAACAATGTCACATATACAGATCAATTTCAGAAGAATTAACAACTTTATAACATTCAGTACTGCTTTTAAGTCATCCTCGAACATCTGTCCAATTATTTTATTAAGTGAAATTCCTAGTAGAATTGCTCAGTCACAGGGAATGTACCTTTTCAAATTTTTCAATGTATTTGCCAAATTGATCTCCAAAAATACTTTGCCATCACAGTGCTCATTTCCTACTCCAGACTAACAATGAATATTGTTATTCTGTTTCACACTGGCCAATAATAAAGTCGAAAGAATTATGCCTTAAAAAAAAAGAAATAAATGACTGGCCTTTCAGCTTAAAGTGAGATTCCAGCCTTTACAGGCAGACAACTGCCTCATTCAGATTTTCTCTGGCATCAGGGTACAAACTGAGGAATATGGTTTTCAAAGTGTCAAGTATGAGGAAGAGACTTCAATCTTTAGTTTTTTATCTCCTGATGGGTCACAGGGTGCCTCCTGAACTGAGTTTATAAATGTGCTAAAAAAAGGAAATCAAAGTATTGACCAAAAAGGGATTAACAAAACAGCATTAGACCATCTGAAGTAGTGAGTTAACTGTGTTTAGCCTTGTGCATATATAGATCAAGTAAGATCTGTTTGCTGTTTTAGGCATGATAATGACACTGTGGTTATCAAGCAATGCCCTTCCATCTAGATGCACACTAAAGTATAGGTTAGTGAGGTGACCAGGTATTGGTAATGCACAATACAAATGCTAGGTGTGCAAGGCAGAAGCAAATACTCCAAAGCACTTGAAATGATCTTTAATCGCTTTTGGATTCCAAACTACTACCCTCTCAGGAACTATTAGAACCGAGCTCAGGCGTGCCTTGACAGGACTGTAAATGGTGCATCCCCTCACTGCCGCTGGAGTGGAGTTCCTCCCAGTCCCCCTAATCCACCCTGCCATCCCTTCAGCTCTCAAGGTGTGTACACCTCAGACTATCTCTATTATGGGGGTATCGCACTGGTATTGAAATGATCAGCTAGCGTTTTTCTCCCACACTGAACAAAGGCAGAACTCATCTTGTACGCCCAGGTCTTAGCACATAAGAGGCCCTCACAAAGGATTTGTTAGTGAACCAAACTACACCTGGTTGCTAACTGCTACTACTTTAATAGTCTCTCTTCCAACTCCTCACCTTCTACCCCCTATTCCCACAGTTACTGTTCTAAAACACTCTGGCCTAATCATGCTACTTCTCTGCTAAGCTAATATATCTACATTTGTAAACTAAAAATATTTGTACACGGAAGAATATCTTCCAATGATTTTCTTTCTTTCTTTTTTTGAGTCAGGGCCTCGCTCTGTATAATGTTAGAGTACAATGGCCTGATCATGGCTCACCACAGCCTCAACTCCAGGGCTCCAGTGACCCTCCTGCCTCAGCCTGCCAAGCAGCTGGGACTAAAGATGTGGGTCATCACACCCAGCTAATTTTTCTACTTTTTGTAGAGGTGAGGTCTCCCTTTGTTGACCAGGCTGGTGTCTAACTCCTGGCCTCAAGAATCTTCTTGCCTTGGCCTCTCCAAGTGCTGAGATTACAGGCATGAGCCACCACACTCCCGATGACCTTTGAAAGAAAAAGCCTTTTCCCCATTATAACATCAGTTCAAGAAAAAAACAAAGCATAGGCATGAAAGGCATGCTGTCCAGTTCTACAGAAACTGAAATAACTTGACCCTATCTCAATTTCTCAGCACAAATTGATAACTTTCACTGGATTTTTTTAATAGCATTTCTGCATATTCAAACCAAACAATAAATATATATTTCAGCATTTCTTAAATGGTTTTCTCTGGAATTTACATTCAATACAACACAACCATCAGTCTGTTAACCTGGGAATCACTAAGTTATTATTATTACTGTTATTATTATTATTATTATTTTGAATCAGTCTCACTCTGTCACCCAGACTGGAATGCAGTGGCATGCTCACAGTCACCACAACCTCCATCTTGCTAGGCTTAGGTGATCCTTCTGCCTCAGCTTTCCAAGTGGCTGAACCACAAGTACTAGCCACCACACCAGGCTAGTTTTTTGACTTATTGTAGAGACAAGATCTCACCATGTTGCCCAGGCTGGTCTCGAATCCCTGGGCTCAGCAAACCTCTGACCTCTGCCTCCGAAAGTGCTAGGATTATAGGCGTGAGCCACCATGCCTGTCAATAAGCTATTATTTTATGCTAAGCATCTTTTGGGTTTTCTGCCACCTCCAATTTTCTTTTCAAAGTGGCAGCCCTCGTCCTATACTTCATTAATAGCAATAAGAAATAATTGCTATTTCAAGATGAGATTCAACCTCTTAATAACCAAAAACTAGTTTTTCCAAAAATGTTAATAAAAAGCCCCTTTAAAGCACAAGTACAACTAAATTCCTTAATTAAGCATCTACCATATTTTACTATATTTACTAACTCATTTTAACATATTGATAAACTTAAATTTCCTCAACTAATTTTTCCTATTATTAAGCCATAAATGCAAAAACTTATAAAATAAAATATTCAAATTGTTAATACCAATGATATGCTCACGCTTTAATAATTGTAACAAGGTATTTAATAAGTTAATCCTTATATAAGTTAATCCTTAAGTTTGCAAAAAAGTTGTGTCTACGAGGATTAAAATAACAAAAATATGTTTCTCATTCTCATGATAAAATACCCATAAACAGGATTTAACTACTTAATTTCACATGCTAGATAGGTCTATGTGCAATATTTATGTATATAAAAGTAAACTGTTCAAAACTACAATATCACTTCACAGCTATTAGGAAGGCTAGTGTAAAAAAACAAAAATCAGAAAGTAGCATTATGGTCAAGGACCTGGAGAAATTGTAACTATTGTGCATTGCTAGTAGGGATGTAAAATGATACAGCCACTGTTGAAGGCAGCATGGCAAATCCTCAGAAAAATCAAACATAGAATCAACATGCAGTCCAGCAGCTCCACTTCTAAGTCTATACCCTCAAAAAATAAAAGTAGGGACTCAAATCAGTATCTGTGCAACCATGTTCACGGCAGCATCATTCACAAGGCGGAAAGGTGAAAGCAACCCAAAAGTCCATCAACAGAAGCATGGATAAACAAAACAGTACAGGCGCACAGTGGAATATGATTATTCGGCCTTAACAAGCAGGAGAATTCTGATACGTGTTACGACATGGATCGGCTTGGAAACATCATTCTAAGTGGAGTACACTAGACAAAAAGGACAAATACTGTATGATTCCCCTTATATAAGGTAGCCAAATTCATAGAGAAAGAATGTAAAATGGTGGTCGCCATGGACCAGGTGGTGGGAGAATGAGAAGTTACTGTCTAACAGGCAGTTTCAGTTTGAGGGGGGTGGCGATGGTTGCACAACAAAGTGAGTGTACTTAGTGCCACTGAGCAGTATGTACACTTAAATCATTAAAATGATAAGTCTCATGTTGCATATATTTTACCACAATAAAGTATAAAATATCTCTGCTTTCACAGAATACATCAAATTTTAATGCTCTGAATTTCTAAATAAAACCAAGTGTTTTGTCCATGTTCAACTCCCACGTGGCCTGGGAAATCCAAGGAAAAAAGAGACCCCACCCCAAAAAAGGGGGAGAGATTTTGTTTATACCCCGCTTAACTTTATTTTATTATGCTATATACATAACTTTGTTTGGGTAAGATGTGAGAAGAAAGAGAAATATCGAGGCAAAGGAATTATATTTCCCTAATAAGTCAAAGGATTACATTAGCCACAAATTCTAATTCTATTATTATGAAGGCAGTGTAATCCAAAGATAGGTTTTATATTTGTAAATTTGGGTTTTTAATAGGTAAATATTGAATGTTACCTTGCAACTAAAGACCGCAATATTATTTTAGTTATATTGACCCCCTCTAAAAAGTTGTAGTGAATGGAAAAAAGAAATAACAGTTTTTGAATGCGTCAGAGATTCTTACAGAGTGACAAGGTTTGACAGCACAGTCCCTTCTTCCACACTGGCTGATATCATTCCAGAAAGGACACGGTCTCTTCAGGTTTACCTGCAAAATAGTCATAGAAAAAAGTTACAAAAATAAGGACCCCAAGATTATAATTTACAGATGTGAATTACAGTGCTATCACCTGGTCGTGCTACTGGCTGCAAATATTTTATTTTTTCTGTTTATCCGTTGTCAAGTTCCAATAGTTGTATAAATGTGCAGCTGGTGTAAGTAAATCGGTAGACTTGGTAAGAAAGACACAACTGCTGCTAGACACTGAAGAGACAGTAGCACCTAGGCGCCAAGGAAGTTCATATCATCACCGCTCAACTCATATTCTTTCCAAACAGGTCACAGGTCACAGGTAGAGAATAGCCAGACAATTGCAAACTCAGACTATAACGACATAGTCCAGTGATCAGCTTTTCTAAACTCTTCCAGTTGATATATCAAGATAAAATACAAGCGGCTTGTTAAAATAACATAGGTCGGAATGAAATCATGCTTCTATATAAGAATATTTAATTATTTTAATATACTGGAGCCAATCTGATGTTTCAGAAAATTATGAACTCACTATTCTGATAACAATATAATAGTTCTGTTCCAACTTCAATTTAACCAACTAGTTTCTAACTCTAGAGTGCAAAATTCAGTTATTGAAATTAAAAGTATCCGATGGGTGGTTTCAGAACCAGATGGTTCACTCGTGAACTGAATTGTCTTAATAAAGCCTATATCAATTGTAAACAATATCCACAAGTAATTTTGAAGCCTAGTAATTCTTAAGAAAACATAATCATCCATTTAAAATTTAAGTATTCTTATACAAAAAAACAGAATTAAAAATACCTTGTAATATCTAAAGTAGTCACTTTCAAGAAGTTTTTGTAGTCTTGGGAAAAGCCTGTAGTTATTAAATCTATCAATGGTTTCAACATCACAGGTACAATCATCCAGGTAACCACTAACCTGTTACAAAGAAAACGAAATATGAAACTGAAATGTCCTAGATGCAACAG
>CAUYQG010045024.1:0-47501 GCA_963574415.1 Tarsius wallacei | reverse complement strand
AAACACCAGGTTTAGAAAAAGAGGCCCATCTGCTGTACTCTCAGGTTCTTATGTCATCGTTTAAGTTAAAAGTAGATGATGGCCGGGCTTGGTGGCTCAGCCTGTAATCTCAGCACTTTGGGAGGCTGAGGTGAGTGGATTGCCTGAGCCTGTGGGTTTGAGACCCACCTGGGCAACTTGGCAAGACCTCATCTCTACAATAAATAAAAAATTACCCAGGCGTGGTAGCACATACCTGTAGTTCCGGCTACTTGGAAGGCTGAGGCGGAAGGATTACCGGAGCCCAGTAGGGCTGCGGTGGCCAGGAGCAAGCCACTACACTCCAGTCTGGGCAACAGACTGAGACTCCAACTCAAAAAAAAAAAAAAAAAAAAGAAGATTATAAAATATTAACCACTGTTTGTTTAAAAGGAAGGTCTTTTATGTATTTTACATGTAGTTTGGTACACATGTACTAATGACTTATTGAAATCATTTCATACTAACCTAAAATATTTTAATATTTGGAGATACTTAAAATCTCAACCATCTGTGGTCTTCTGGGTACATGGCCATACTAGAAATAGTTAAAACAAGAACAACTTATATGCAGCCATGCTCACTATTTTTTAATTTCTTCAGATTTTCAAAATAGGAATGGGTAATCTCATGTTGTTTATTAACCTAAAAGCATCTGCTAACCTTACACATTGTCAGTACTTCCTGAGGATATTCGTAGATTACTTTAAAAAATGAATAGTAATTAAAGTAATTGTTAGTAACTGGCTCATTTTAAAGAGAGATTTCTAGTGGACAATGAGGACCAAAGAAGTTTTATGTTTCTATGTATATTAGTTTAAGTTTCCATGTATATTAGTTGAACTTGTAAAGGTAGCCATTGAAATGAGATACCCTTTCCCCATAAGCTATGTTGAAAGAGTATGAAAGTATTTGCTTTTACAAAAAAGGAAATCTCTTCATGTGCTTGCTTTTGTTGCCTACTATATTTCTGCTTCTCTGTAAGGTATGGTTTGCCAGTTAATTTCCAAGCAATGCTACTTCAGCCCAATAAGAAAACAATGAAGAAACTGAGAGAAGTATTACATGAATTGTATAAGCATCTAGACAGCAGTGCAGCCGCTATTATTGATGTAAGTACTCATTAGATAGCCTGGTAGAGTAGGAACTGGAGTGAATTTCAGGAAAAAAAAAAAGATTGGAAGAAGACAGAAAAGGGATAGTAAAAATTATAATAATCCTTTTTTGTTACTTTGAGATTCTCAATTTGTTAGATAAATGTGGCAAGTAATTTACATTGTTTACCCTGTTTTCCACTAAGTATAACTGTGTTTTGCTTCTTGGTATTTGTAAAAGCTAGTCATTATCTTGCTGTATGTCAGATGTTTATAGCTGCAGAAATACAGAAAACAGTGACACTACTTGTTTACAAAAACTGTAAATTGCAGAGGAAGAAAATAAGTAGTTATTTTATCTCGTAGAAGTAACATAGACAATCGATGAGCATTTTAAAAGAACTGTCATTTTTCTAAATTGGTATAGCTGGGATGATGGCATATGCCTGTAGTTCCAGCTACTGAGAAGACAAAGCAGGAAAATTATATGAGGCCAGGAGTTCAAGACCAGCCTTGGTAACATAGTGAGACCCCCCATCTCAAAAAAATTTTTAAGAAGACAAATGTATTAAATGGTGTATGTTTATATGTTCTTTTTTGTTTTTTTGAGTTGGAGTCTCACTCTTACTCTGTCATCCAGGCTAGAGTTCACTATCATGGCTAACTGCAGCCTCAACCTCCTGGGCTCAGGTGATCCTTCCACCTCCCAAGTAACTGGGACTACAGGTGTGCGCCACCACACCTGGCTAAATTTTTAATTAATTAATTTTTTTTTGTAGAGATGAGGTTTTGCTATGTTGCCCAGACTGGTCTTAAACTCCTGGGCTCAAGCAGTTCACCCGCCTTGGCCTCCCAAAGTGCTGGGTTTACAGGTGTGAGTCACCACATCCAGCCCCAAGTATGATTTTAAAGATAACTTATTATATATGCATGTCATAAGAATTTACTGGCAGGAAATTACATATCAAATAGATCTCTTATTTGAGCCACAAATCCATGAAAATGTATCAAGTCATTTCCTGCTTTGAGCAATGATCATTGTGATCATGCCACTGCACTACAGCCTGGGCGACAGAGTGAGGCCCCTATTCAAAAAAAGTAAAATAAAATAAAATCATACTTGGTTTACTTTTATTAAACATTTTGTAAGCCTTGTATCACATAAACTTAATATTCCAAGCCCAGGATAAAAAGTAATGTTTTACAGTATACCTAATAAAGGATGGTAGATCATAGTACAGACACATACAGGCTTTGGAGTCAGAGTGTTTGAACCTTGAACCTGGCTTTACTACTCCCTGCCTTGTGTTTCCTAGGGCAAGTCAGGCTTTCAGTGGCTATCTCCTCATTTGCAAAATGGAGGTAATGCCTAACTCTGATTTCATTAGCGTTAAGTGCTTACATTTTGCCCAGAGTAGGTGTTCAATAGAAAGGTAAATGGTAATTCTTTTTCTTTTTGTTTTTTTGAATTCTGTCCACAGTTAATTACTTGTCTGTTTTTCCATAGGCCCCTATGGATATTCCAGGTTTAAACCTGAGTCAACAGGAATACTACCCCTATGTGTACTACAAGATTGACTGCAACCTACTGGAATTCAAGTAAAGCTGAGCTGCTCCCCAGACAGTCCTGTCCTTGTGTTGGTGTCTGCCACTGTGCGGGCAGCAGCCCGGTAGTCCTTTCGCCTCTGCACTAGCCCTGCCTGCTTCTTGCCCCTTTCCTAGGTGAATTCTCCCATAGTGGTCCATAGTTCAATTGTTTCTTTTTAAAGGAAAATATATATATTGTTTCTTTTTAATGATCAGGTCTGTATATGTGTACTAAAGAATCAGAGTTTATTTATAAACAGAATAGTTTATTTAAAGAGAAGGTCTTTTCCTTATTGATATCGTGGTATGCATTAATTTCATTTGTTACTATTGTGCACAAAAGCCTTGTTTACAAGGGAATGGTGTAGACATTTATACCATTTTGTTCACTGTATTTAGTAGACATAACTGTTTAATAGTTACTGAATCGTGATGTAAAGAAATGTGACAATATTCAGGTATGGGCTTTCTGAATGTTTCAAACTACAATCTATGAGCACTGTCGACACCCACAGGAGAGAATAAAATTACCTGTGCAAAGGTGTATTGTGGTGTGTGTAACTTCAGAAGATCACGGTTCAATTTGAGGGTTTGATAAATTATGTCACAGCTAACTTGCTATGTGACTTTCAGGATTTTTTTATATGCTGAGGTGTGACCATTTGTGTCATTTGACTCTTGTATGATTTAATTGTGCCAAATTTGGGTCAGAGCACAAATTTGAAGATTATTTTTCAACATGTGATGGCTGCTTACATTTGAACACTAGACTTATGGTTCTCTCAGATAATTAAGAAGTAGGGCTAGCTGTGAATAAAGTTTAGCAAAACTGCAGCCTTAGTCATTTGTTTTGTCTAAGTCCTTATTTTCATGTTTTCTTTTAAAATCTATAATTATAAAAGCCTTCCTCTTGACATTTATGTCACTTATGACCTAGTCTGAAAGTAGAGACATTGTTAGCCTTTAAAATCTGAAACGAGTGACTCAGTTGAGCGTCGTGAGAGACGACCTTGTGGCAGTGCTGCCCTTGTCGGCTTGCAGAGGGAGAGGGAGGTTGGCGTTTGATTTTAGGGGTATGTCCAAGCTACTGTATTCCCCTGACAAAATTAGCCTCCAACGTTCTTTTTATTTCAATATTTCATATTATTACTTCATAAATAATTATTAGCATCAGACAAATACAGACGTCCACAGAGTAGAACATGAGAAGCTCCCTGCCCCTATTTCTAACTCCCAAGGAAAGTTAATGTATTCTTCCAGGCTCTTTTCTATGTTTCTACAACATACGTATCACATACACACAGTTTATTTTTAATAAAAATGGGATCCCACTGCACACATTGTCACTTGCTTTTTTTTGCTTAACGGTATAACAAGGTATCTGTACATGTCAGTGTAGACAGAGCTACTTCAGTTTTTAACCAGCTGCGTTGTGTTCCACCATGTGTCTGTGCCATAGCGTATGTGGCCAGCTGCGTGTTTTTGGTTTTTACTCTTAACAAATGCTGCAGTAAGCATCCTTGCACAGACCTCTTACGTGCTTCTAGCATATCTGTGAGAGAGATCCTAGAAGTGAAATATGTAGGGCTACAGGGTGTGTATATTTAAAATGTTGACACTCACTGCCAAGTTATCTGTCAGAGCTCTAAATTTAAGACATGTTTTAAATGTAGATTTCAGTTTTTCTTTGGGCAAGAGGAAGCTGTGAAATTTCTGTGAAAATTCTGGGGGTTTTTGTCTGAAAATTCTGTCTTGTTTTGCAATAGTCCTTTGGGTCTTGGTATCTGTAAAATGGGGATAATCTGTCATAGGGGGATGTGTTTTGACAATTAATGATGGACAGGTCCACACAGTGACTTTTTAACTTGCCACTGACTCACCAATCCCTAACGACTAAGGTTTTATTTAGACTTTAATACTGTTCTCATGAGGAGAGGCAGGGACCATGTTAAGTTTGCATTCCAGCACAAGTTTGAAACTGTGGAACTTTTTCGAATTTCCTCCGGGGATGCAGTCTAGCAGAGTCAGACCCCAGCTCTGCTACCACGAGCTCTGTGATCCATGTTCCAGTCGCTCCCCTATAAAATGGGCATAATTCGAGTGCCCCTCTCCTTAGGATTTGGGAGGAGTCAATGAGGCCTGGTATGCACAAGACGTGCAGAGAGCAGTGCCTGGTGAGATGCTGGCACATGGACTGAGTCCTGGAGGAATGCATGGGTTGCCTTTTCATGGTGTTTAATTTGGGAAGTTCAAGGTCCACGTCACTGCGGAGTCTGGAGGTTAGAAGGAAGTAATTGTGTGTAGGAGGCTGAGTAATAGTTTGTGTCTGTAACGTGACATTAAAGTAACTGGGGTGTCATTGAGCTTCCACCTGTGCTGGGTTTGAATGTTGATGGCGGCCACCATTCCTGGGAATGGGCTGCTCCTGTGCACCTGCCTTTCTGAGGCGCATGCCGCTTTTCCTCCAAGATGGAGCTCGGGTGACTTGGAGATTCATTAGATATTCCTTGAGCATCTGTTAGGACCTTTTTGTTACGTCAACCTTTCCTGTGGTGTGCGTGACAGGAGGGCTGGCGGTCCCCATTTTCATGTGAAAACTAGGCACAAAGAGTGTTTTCTTTGTTACGTCACAAATTTTGAGTCAGTCAGAATTTGAACCCAAGATTTCTGATGACTGGGTACCCTACCTCCGCCCTCTACTGGGGACCCATGAGTGAGCCCCACACATTCCTTAGCCTTGGTTCCAGAGAGACAGTGATAGAGAAAGGTGTTAGTTGTGACAGTCAGATATTGTGCTGGTGTTTGGCAGAAACCCATGGTGATGCACCTAGTTGTTTGCATGCTCACTTTAGAAGTTTACGTTATTCAGCCTGGGAGATTTTTTTCACCTCTGATGCCACCCTGCCGAAGTTGCTCTCAAGGAGAAGCTCTTTGCGAAACAGTCCTTTCAATACTTTATACACAACAAGTACTCAGCAAATGTGAACTTTCATTTGCTCTCACTTCAAAATTAAATAGTTCCAAATGTTGGAAATAAAATACATTGATCTAGAGATGAGGTTTCTCTCCTTCATTCTAGCTTTTTCATTTTAAGAAGAAATTAATATATACTCAAGGTTAAAAACTACATATGCAAATATTACAGAACAGCTTTTAATGAGAAGCTTGCCTGCCTTTAGGAAAAAAAAATGTGATTATCATCTTCACTTAATGTCAGTAAAAGATGGTTTGTCCTAGAAGGTCTGTTACAGCATTATGTTCTAGAGGAAACACAGTGAACACTTGCCTAATTTAGTACTTGCCACTAAATCGAAGTTGACCCACTTCAGTAATGTGGACTTATTCATGGTCTTTGTTCTTCTGGCGTAGCTAGCTTTCAGTTCTTTAGTTAATATATGAATGTAATTCTCGCTTTCTAAAAAAAGGAATATGGCAATATGGTACATCCAAACCGTTTTATTCCCCAGTGAATTTACCCTTAGGATATTTTTAGACCGAGCCCCATGACTTGTGAGCGAAAAAAGGAACAGGGTAAAACCATGGGAGTCATGAACAATAAGAGATTATCTCCTGAAATCGTCTGCAGAAGAGGATAAAAGTGAGGAGAAACAGTGTGTATTCCTCACACCAGGAATGATCAAGATAATTCCAGAAGAAAACAGCTTTAAAACAAATCAGAAAGTAGACAACAAACACAAAGGGCATTCATTGCCTGGCAGTTGCTCAATACCGAAACTTTATTATATGCAGGGGTGGTTCTCACTTGAGCTTAATGAAAATGCAAACTCACTACCAAACTCAACAGAGTTGTGGATCATGGTCTTGAGCAGACCCAAGGAATAATCTACATTTTAAACAAACACCCCAGAGAATCAGAGGATAAGGGGTGAGTCTGTTCCAATCTGGGGCTACCTTTTAAGAATTCTTCTGACCCCCCAGATGGGGCATTGACTCAAGATGTTCCATCTTCAGGGCTCATTCACTATTTCACAGAGACCACACTTACTAGAATCATTAGAATCAGCTTTTCTTACTGTCATCTGAAGAAACATTTTATATCATTCATCAGTAGAACCAGAGAGTTCTGTCTCAGCAGAAACTGATCAATGAAGATGTCCTTTACCTTTGCAAGGCCATAGAATATCAAGCAGAAAATTGCAAACCTGTCTCAAATGCTCAAGGTCACATTTTTGTTTTTTAATCGAGAACCTACTCTAGGCATGATTTATCACTGCTTGTAAAGTGTAAAGAAACAACCCAAACTCTGATCTTCAAAGGATGGTTTGTATGAGGAAGCATAACAAGATTAATATGAAAAAAGTTGGAGGCAACGAAGGTTATTATTGATGTCAAAGAAAGGAATAAACCGTATGTACAACACTACCTTGAACTTGAAAGTAGGTGTTTTTTTTAACCAGAAAATGAACAGAAACCATTCAGAATATCAGATCCCAAGAGCAACTTTCATATTTTGCTATTTACTGGTATGTGGCTGACTCACACCATGTAGTCCCATGGCAATCATCCTTAATTACCTTTTTCACCGACACTGCTTGCCATATTTTATACTTGACTATTTAGGTATATATATGGCCTGATTCTCAGAGTACTTTATAGGTCAGTACAGGTTTTATGCATTGTTAGAGACATAAAGTCACTTGTTTTTTTTAAAACATATGAAGTGTAACTACACAGGTACTGTATTTCACCACAAGAGGGCACTCGAGCGCCGCTGGAAAACAGTTTCACACCCCCATGGTTCTGAAATGTACAGTTTTTAGAGAAGCTCATACTTGACAGCGTTCTGATTTGGTATATTTTGTTTCAAGCTTTTAGTAGTACTATGAAGTTTTCAGAAAATGTGAGTTGACCCATGTACTCTTCAGCCTGTGTGTGTGAGTGAGACCTTTCAACAGACTGACGCCAGCTGGTGACAGTTTTCACCAAAGATAACAGGGAAAATGGCAAAGGATGTGTGTGTGCGTGCGTGCATGCACAGACATATCAGTTATTCAGCAAATGGTCATTGAGCAAGTGATGTGAGCCAGGTACTGTGTCCGGTGCTGGAGATTTAATGCTGAGCAGTTGAAAGGGCATGCATGGGCCTGCCTTGACGGGGCGTGCACCTAGTCATTGAGTAGACAAAATACAAACTTGGCAACCCCAAATCAGGAAAAGGATTTTACTGACCTGTGAACTCCAGAGTCTAAAAACATACTGACTTAAGATTTGCTGTCCAGAAAAGTCAGCCCATGGTATCACTTAGTGGGTAACAAATAGACTCCTATTTTCTCAAATTTGACCCCATAGCCAGTCTGGTGTAGAGCTGTCCAAAAGAATGTTCTGGGCTGATGGATATTCTATACCTGTGCTAGCCAATGTGGCATTCCCTAGCCACACGTGACTGTAGGTGCTTGAAGTGTGGCTAGTGTGACTGAGGAACTGAATCTGTCATCTTAATTTTAATTAAAGAGCCACATGTGGCTGGAAGCCACTGCACTGGGCAGGCAGGTCTCATGGGTCGCAGGGCAGTGATGAGCCCTCTCACTCCTGAGTTGTCAATGGCCCATATAGCCTTTGGCTTTTCTCTTTGTTTCTGTAACCGAAAGAGCCAGCCTTGCTTCTGCTTCCTTGGCCCGATTTAACTTCCCCAGGAGCCTAAGAAACAAGGACAGGAAAGGCTCTCTCTCTGAATCCTGGTTGATGTGCCTCAGATTGCTGCAGACAGCACTCTCTTTGATCACAAAAGTCAACTACACACACTGTGTGCCTTTATGTGCATGAGAGTAAACCGGTTGCAATATTGAGAGACCGAAAACTGCTTCTGGTGGGAAATATTGAATCAGCAGAATTGAAAACACAGCTGTGTGGTTCTAATGGGAACATAATTTCTTCTGTTAGTCAGTGCTCACTTAGCATCCTCTGCGTGCAGGGCATTCACTATGCCAGGCTCTCGGAGAAGACGTCAGCGAGATGCTCAGCCCATGCTGTCGAAAGACTTTATCTACCTCTGTTGATGCTGAGGAATTGAGGAGGTTCATCACATGTTGGAGCAATGATGGCCTCACCTAAGAAGTCTAGCAAAAACAAAAAAAAAAACCCTAGCAGCTCCAGTCACCCTCGGAAAGAGGCAGACTGTACAGAAGAGGGGGAGCCCTCTGTCAGTGGCTTGCTTTCCATCTGACGTGTGACATGGACCTCACCTCTCTCCAGCCCAGCGCCCCTCTGCCTGCTGGCCCTGGGAGGATGGAGCTCACCTCTGCATTCTGCATCCAGGCGTGTGGAGCATTCTGGGGGTCTCCCCCAACCCATCCTCCACTCCTGGCTCTTCCTCTGCCATGTCCTCCGGCCATATTTCTTTCTCCTGTCTATTCTGCCAGCCCCTAACCAGAGACCTTGCCCCGGGTCTCAGCTCACCTTCGGGTCACCCCAGCCCTCGACGAGCTCCTCACTCCCCCACAGAATAAAGCCCCTTTGTTCAAATTGGATTTGTTCCCCTCTCTTAAATTGGCTTCTCGAGGTGTTTCCTGAAAGCAGAATATTGTTCATGGTTTGTTTTTTAACTTGAGGGAACCTCTTGGAAGGAGGATTTGAGAACAGAGATGTTTGTGAGAATGCTCCAGTGATCTGCCTTTCCCTCTTGCCACCTCTGAGCTGGCTTCATGCACCCACTTCACGTCTGGGTTCTTTCAGAGTGGCTCTTGGGCAGCTCAGCATCCTGGGGTCTGAGCCGTTTCTTCCTCTGAAGAAGAGGGATCATTATGATAACACTATAGACTGTCTTGAAGATGAGGATGAAACCTCGGGTGCAGATTTCCTAGCAAGGTGTGGGGGTGGGGGGGGTTCAACATACTAACTGCTATTTTTATTGGGTCAACCTTTTTCATACTGCTTGGTTTTTGTTTCTTTTGGGCGTCTTGCCTCATGTCATATGTGAACTGAAATCAGTTCCTTTTTAACTACATCTGTTTAGAAGGCAAATTCCCTATTACAAACACACAAGTATCATGTGACCAGCAATTTTACTCCTAGGTATGTCCCCAAGAAAATTGAAATGACATGCCCACACAATGACTGGTACATGAAAGTTCATAGCAGCATTATTTGTAATAGCCACAGCATGGAGACAACCCAAGTGCCCATCAGCTGATGGATGAATGAATAAACCGACTGGGATAGCCGCACAACAGAGTATTATTCAGCCATAAAAAGGAATGAAGTCCTGATCCATGTCACAACATGGGTGAACCTTGAAAACATGATGCTAAGTGAAAGAGGCCAGACACAAAAGGTCATGTATGATTTCATTTGCAGGAAATGTCAGGAATAGGCAAATCCATATTGGAAAAAGATGAGTGGTTGCGTGAGAGAGGGATTTGGTAGTGACTGCTAATGCGCACAGGGTTTCTTTTTGGGGGTGATCATTTTCTGGAATTAGATAATGGTGATGGTCGCACAACTTTGTTAAAATATATTAAAAACCACTGAATTGTGTGCTTCTTAAAATTTTATATATTTATTTATTTTTGAGTCAGGGTCTCACTGTGTTGCCCAGGCTGCAGAGCAGTGACACCAGCATGGCTCACCATCGCCTCAACCTCCTGGGTTCAGGCAATCCTGCCTCAGCCTCCCAAGTAACTGGGACTATAGGCACACACCACTACACCCGGCCAATTTTTTTTGTTGTTGTTGTTGGGACAGGGTTTCTTTCTGTTGCCCAGGCTGGACTCAAAATTCCTGGGCTCCAGCAATCCTCCCACCTTGGCCTCCCAAAGTGCTGGGATTACAGGAGTGAGCCACCACACCTGGCTGAATTGTGTACTTAAAGGGATGAATTTGATGGTATGTTCGTTATGTCTCAATTTTAAAAACCCACCAGGAATTATGTCACATTTCAAAAAATTCTTTTAATTCTTTACTTATATGGGTACATCAGTGTAGTTTTAACAAATTAATTTGCGTTCTCTTTTGTGAGCGATAAGGTCCCACTCCCCCAGTGCTCTTGCTGTTCTTTCTGTCAGTCTTCCTTGTTTTGTGTTTTCAGCGTTTGCACCCATCTCAGCTTGCAAACCCTCCTCCCCTTCGGGGCTCAGTTACAAGTCTGTCCCAGAACAGCTGCATCATCACTTCAACGGTCGTCAAGTGTTCTCAGCAGTCCCTGAAGAGAGCTGGCTGAGAAGAAACTGTCCGAGACTTGGCTGATCTGATGATTTCTGTCTGTTCATTCAGAGTATGTGTCACTGACAACCTGCCCAGGCAAAAGTGCTCATTCATTCGCTCAACAACCATTTGCTGAGGGCAGAATCCCCATCCACCTAGCAAATGTTTAGTACTTGCTGAATACCTGGGTGGTAGGGCAGCAGCAGTTGAAAGGGAAAAAAGATCCTGACCTCAGCTTACCGGCTCGTGGGTGACCAGGCAATAAACACATTGCAAATAAGATGGGACTTCCCCCCCACCCCAGACTCGTGAGATGATGAGCACTGACCTGGTCTGGGAAGGAGTAGGAGGAGCTGCTTTAGAGGGGGTGGCTACTTGTGCCCCGGAAGATGCCAGCCATGCAAAGACCTAGAGGAAGGAACCAGCTTGGAGAGGTTGGGTGACAAAGTGTGGCAGTGGCCGAGTTGAGTGAGGGGTGTGGGTGTGCAGCAGGGTCTTCCAGACCACAGTGATGAACTTAGATTTTTTCCTAATAACAAAGGGAACCCATTTTAGGGTTTATCTGCATTTTTCAAGGTTCACCGCGCAGTGGTCTTCCACCTGTGTCTGTACCTCCAATCTCTGACGTCGGGCTTGGCACATGCGCGGTAGATGCTGGGCTCTGGGTCTCCAGCGGGTATATTCACCAGGTGTATCCCATATCGAGAAGTGTGCCAGGCCCTGCACCCCAAAGTTCTCCCACCTTCTCAGTCTGTGTGTGTGTGTGCATGTGTGTGTGTTTAAGAGTTTTAAATCTGGAACTACGTATTACTAGAGATGTGGAGTACAAGGCAGGATTAGGTACACAAGTCACCTAGGGTGCTGGTGAAGTTTGAGCACCCAAACGGTCCTCACTTCCCCTGGTTTAGGAGCAGGTATCCTTTGTGTTGTTACTGCCCCCTCACCCTCGCCCTTTGTATTTTGCAAACATAGGTCATGCTTTCCTGCACATGCCCATGAAGAATTTAGGTGGAATTTAGTAATTTTTAAGCTTTATTTATTTTTAAGCTTTATTACTAAATTATTTTGCAGCTGCCTTGATTTATTCAGAAACATAATCATTGCCTGTTTATAAAATTGGCTGTGACAGGGCATGGTGACTCGTGCCTGTAATCCCAGCACTTTGGGAGACCAAGGAGGATCACTTGAGCCCAGGAGTTTGAGACCAGACTAGACAACCTCATCTATAGTGGACAACCTCATCTTTACAAAAAAATAAAAAAATAAGCCGGGCACGGTGGTGTACACATGTAGTCCCAGCTACTCGGCAGGCTGAGGTGGAAGAATCCCTGAGCCTAGGAGGTCAAGGCTGTGGTGAGCCGTGATCATGCCCCTGCATTCCAGCCTGGGTGACAGACCCTGACTCAAAAAAAAAAAAAAATTGGTTGGCATTTTAAATGAGATTTGACATGTAACTGGCTGACTCCACAGCTCTGAATCAGCCATACAATAGTCTTTTGATAATAGCCAACGGGTGGCAATGTTTTTGGGGGGCTACAGTGTGGGACACAGTGTTGTCCCCGTGCCACCAGCCTCTGAACATCATTAAACCCCACATTAGAATTGTAAGGGGAGACACTGGTTTCCTTTTCACTTTTCCAATATGCCTGTATTTCTCACTTCCATTTCCCTCAGAGGGGAGGGTTGTCTTTTTGCTTCAAACTGTTATAGCCTTTTGCTGGGAGACAAGAGGCGATGGTCTCCACTCAATAGAAGTGTGTCTACTATGTAAATTATTGCCCCCCTAGGCTGGATACAGTGGCTCACGCCTGTAATGCCAGCACTTTGGGAGGCTAAGATTGCCTGAGCCCAGGAGTTCAAGATCAGCCCGGGCAACATGGTGAGACCTCGTCTCTACCATTTAAAAAAAGAAAAAATTAGCCAGGCATAGTGCACATGCTTGTTAGTCCCAGCTACTCCCCAGGCTGGGGTAAAAGGATCAGTTGAGCTCAGCAGGTTGAGGCAGTGGTGACCGTGTTCGTGCCACTGCACTCCAGCCTTGGGTGACAGAGTGAGACTCTGACTCAAAATAATAATAAGAAGAATAAAATGAGTGCTACTCTAGCTTTTCTCCTGCCTCTGTCTCCTAAGTCCTTTCGGGTATTGTTAGGGTAGCTGTCTCAGACCCCTCCCGTTCTTCCAGGGGAAACATGCATCTCTGGGAACCGTGAATACTGGAATATATGAATTGATTGCTTGAGAAGTGTTAGTGTTCGTTCTGGAATGGGTGCTTGTGTAATTAGGTACTTGTGTCGAAAGGAAATGTAAAATTTTCCATAGTCACAGCTTTCCAGATTTTAATTGGCTGCTTGCCCTGGTGTCAGACTTGCTTTTCCAAAATAACTGTTTTGGATGGCTCTTATCTTCCAGGCCAGACACGTAGCTTCAGTGCCTCCTGACTAGGGACTCGCTCTCAGCTACGGTGTGGGACACAGTGTTTTCCCTGTGCCACCGGCCTCTGAACAATCATTAAACCCCACATTAGAGTTGTAAAGGGATTCTTCTTTCTTTTTTTTCTTTTTTGATACCATTGTTTATTCATTTATTTTTCTTGCCTTTTTTG
Organism: Tarsius wallacei; assembly: GCA_963574415.1. Taxonomy (NCBI): domain Eukaryota; kingdom Metazoa; phylum Chordata; class Mammalia; order Primates; family Tarsiidae; genus Tarsius; species Tarsius wallacei. The sequence continues at coordinate 34,040 of CAUYQG010045024.1, read as the reverse complement.
CTTCCTAGTAATCTGCCTGTTCTTTGCTTCCTCGTTTTTTTAGTCAGAATCTTTCTTTTAACATCCTGGTTCCCCTTTGACTATTTCACGATGGTAATTCTTCTGTTTATTCTTTCCTCCTTTTTCCTTGTTTCATTTCAAGACTCCTTTTTTAGCGAACCTGCTTTTTTCCTGTAAGGATTGCCGCTTAAGAGAAAGCCAACTTGCCTGAAACTTCATGTCACTAAGCAGCCATTTCAAATCTTTTCTGAGGTTGAGGGGGATAAAAATGATAAAATCATGCAGTTAGGAGCTGGGCTTGGTGTGTACCTGTAGTCCCAGCTACTTGGAAGGCTGAGGAGGGAGAATAGTTTCAACCCAGCAGTTCGAGACCAGCCTGGACAACATAGTGACACCCTGTCTGAAAAAGAAAAAAAAATTATGCAGTTTAAGCAGTGTGTTAGTCTGGTGTCGCTAAAGAAATAGAACCAATATATAGGGAGATGTACAAGGGGCAACCCCCCCAAAATAAAGAATTACCTTTTGGAGGGTGGGTCCCTTGTGGTACAGGCTTCCCCCGCTAGGTAAATGTTCTAGGAATCCATCGGTATCAATGTGCCAGTTAGCACTGTTGTGAGAGGCTGCGTTTGGCTTCAGTGAATTTTTTCCGGAGATTCTTTCAACGTGTTTGCCCCTTTCATGATGGGTGATTTACTAGTGCACCTGCCCACACTGCGCTTGAGTGTTCAGCAGTTTTTGACCACAAATGGCATGTCCCCTGTGACCCACCGTCCCTATTCATCCGATCTTGTCTGGAGCAACTTTTTTTGTTTCCCCACATGAAAACAGTCCTCAAAGGGAAACGTTTTGCCAACATGGAAGAGGTGAAGCAAAGAACAGCAGAAACATTAAAAGGCATCAAAATGGACAAGTTCAAAAGTGTCTCGACAGGCATATTGCATCAAACAGAGAGTACTTTGAAGGTGACTGAAGCGTAGATGTAAGAATAAATACATAATATTTTAAAATACATTCTGGGTTTTATTGGAGGTCCCCCTTCATATTGTAAGGGACCGATGACTCACATGGTTACAGAGGTTCACAAGTCCAAAATCAGCAGAGCAGATGTTTTTGTTTGAGTCTGAAGACTGGAAGCTGCTGTAGACCCCCAGAAAAGCCAGTGTCCCAGTTTGAAGACCTAAGGCAAGAGAGTTCTCTCTTACTAGACTCAGCCTTTTGCTCTATTCAGGCCTTCAACTGATTGGATGAGGCCTATCCACACTGTGGAAAGCAATCTGATTATCCAAGCCACTGATTTAAATGTTAATTTTACGTTAAAACATCCTCACAGAAACACCCAAAATAGTGTTTGACCAACTATCAGGGCACCCTGTGGCCCTGCCAAGTTGCTGCATAACATGAACCATCCCATGGACTTAAGAGTCTGTACTACTGAGTGATCTATCACAGAAACAAAGAACTGAGTACTCACTCATTAGCGGACCTTGAACAATTATCATAATGCTATAAGAATGGGATTGGCAGTAGTGGGAAACTGCAGGGGGAGTGGGAGGGGATTGGCAGTAGTGGGAAATTGCCAGGGGAAGGGGGGCACTCCTCATCAACAAGGGTACCTGCATAATGAACATTTGTACACCTAACACTGAATTGTACCCCACATCTTTAAAATAAAAAATAAAATAAAATACATCTTGTTAGGGCATGGATAGGATGAGGGTGGATGGATGGAGAGGCGAGAGAGGGGAGAGAGGCACAGCACCGCCAGAGCGGCGTGCCGGAGGTGTGCACCAGTGGCGACCCAGAGATCCGAGTAGTGCAAAGAATTGCAACACACAAAGAGGTGAGAGAAGAAAAGATTTATTTAAGATAAGTCCACTCCCCACAGACAGGGATGAGTGCAGCCCCGTAGCCCCCAAGTCCTGGCTTAAATCCTTTCCCCTGGAGATGTTGCAATCAGGTAGATATGACTGCTGTGACTTCCTAATTGACCACCTGCGGATGTCTTGGAGATCCTGTGACACAGAGACCCACTAATGTCCGCCCACATTACCACAGCCCCTGAGAAAGGCGTGACAAGGATTTGCCAGTGCTCCTGCACCTTCCGGAACGACATTCCTTAGAGCTAATGGAGGGTGCACTTCCCCTTATCTCCTAGGCATTCCCAGTGGGTAGCTTCGGTGGATCCTTTACTGGAAGATCAAATCCCCTCCTCTGAGCGGTCATAACTTTTGTAATTACAAGTTTCGTGACTTCTACAATCCTTGACCAATGCATGATGTCTTAGGCCTTGTAAATTCCTTTTACCCTAGGCAAACTTGATTACCATTATGAGATACCTCTGATACCTGGAAGTCTGTGTTTCTGAAAAGACATAGTCGGCAAGGTTAATTTTTCCTAAAGTATGCACTTTTCCAAAACATAGCTTCTGCTTTCTCATCATTGTAATAAGGTTTAGGAGCAAGATAAAAAATGGCTTTTGGCTCTCGGTCTGTCCTTTCAAGGACCAGTTGGAGGCCAGACTCCACCTGCAAGTAGATTACTTATGTACCTAATCCTGGTTTGTACCTCACATCTTTATAATAAAATAAAGTAAAAATAATAATGATAAATAAATAATAATATAAAATTCTAAAAAGTATCATAATTTCTTTTTTTCTCAACCCTCCCCAGACTATTTTGTAATTTTCAGCCCAATTTCCACCCCTTTCATTTGCATAAATGAAGGAGTCTTTCTTGCTTGCAAAAAAAAGTTGTTAAATTCAACTACATTTTTAAGAACTGAGAGAGAAGAAGGTGGGAACACAGATGGAGACAAGAAATTCATCAGATTTGAGGAAGGGGAAGAAAAGAAAATCCCAAAAATTTTGAGAAGAGAGCATATGAGAGTTGTTGATTGAAAAGGAAAAGGAAATTTAGTACAAAACTTAGTGGCGATGGGTTGGACATTTTAAAATGTACTTTGGGAAACTTGACTATAGAATAGAATGACCATGAAATTGTAAATATGGTGTGGCCCCTGAACCATGCTTGTTGAATAAAGAAATACTTGGAAACTAACAATGTGATTCTCAAGGTTTATTAGATCATATATGTATCCTACACTGAGCACTAATAATGGGCTAGTTCTCTTCTAGAGACTGCGGATACACATGAAGACAAAGAGCCTGCCCTTGGGGAATGTGCATTCTCATTGAGGGTAGAAAGGAGAATAGAAAAGAAAGAAAGAAAGATAGGATATGTCTTATACATTAGATGGAGACAAAGGCTATGAAGATAGAAAATAGGATGAGTAGACCGAAGAGAAAAATGTGGTTGCTCTTCTATGTATTGGGATGAAGTAAGGTTGCCATTTAGTAAATAGTGCCTTTCTTTCTAGTCAAGAAGACAAAGTTCATCAGTTGAGAACAACTGAAGTGACTTCAGATTGAGTAAACATTTTTTAGATCTGGATTCTGATGGCTCAGAATACAAAATCTGCAGTATTTTGCAACCCTCTGAAGTTAGTGTTGCTATTAAATTTTTCTTGGTGGAGTTACAGAACCAAGAAATATTTTTTTAGGGTAGACATGACATATTAGAGAAGAGAGAGCTGCAGTGAATCTTCCCCAAAACACTTTTTAGTTAGAAAAATAGAGAAGTTTCAGGATATTTCCTTAATCAAGGTATGTACAGCCCCATGGCCTATTCCTATAACATGTTTGTTCATCAGAGAAATGGAATGTGAAACCATTCTCTTTTATTAGTTTAGAGCTTCTTTGTCAAAGAAGGGTTATTTTCCCGTAAATTCAATTGAAAGGGAAGGAAACATAACTCACTTTCAAGGTCATTAAAAAGAATAAGAAAAGTTAGATCCTATAAATAAAACTTTAATATGCTAAACTAACTGGCAGCAAGAGAGAGATATTTTTTCAATAAATATTGTATAGATGTGCTTTGTCAATTAACTTTTTTTTAAAACTGTGAACAAAATGTAAATGTCATGGGTAAATGATAGCTTTAATGATGTTTTCCAGCGTTGTGCTCCCTGTTACCATGGCTTCTTAACAAAGATATTAAATCATTAGGAGTCATATTTCATGATAATTAACTGCAAATCTGGTAATATTACCACTTTTCATCTGGCATGCAATGATGAGGGAGAACCATGAGGTTTATTGGAGGCACATGGCAGAGGACAGAGCAACTTAATGTATGTGTATAAATCTTATAAAACTACCTCTTGGACAGCATTTTATGATGGACATAAATTCCCATTCACTCTCCACTAGTGATAGACAGGGAAGTCTGCAGTGAGGCAGAAAGCTGAGATGGGAAGTCATCCCAGAGAATAGAGGAGTCTTAAGGGCTCAGTTCCTTGTCTTGCTTACTCTCTTGCAACAGCTAAACAGATCTTCATTCTTGCTTAAGTTTTGCACAACTAAAGCATACACTCTTCTGAATTCTGTCTTAGTAAATGAATTCTATTATAAAGTTTTCGATGATGCTTTTAGGACTTAGGAGCCATTAGCATTTGCCATTTAAACTACTGTTCTTCTATCTGCTTTTCTCTGAGTCCTTTGAAATATTCAGTGAACTCATTCAAGATTTCATTTTAGGGAGTTGAAAGATTGGGAGCACACTGTGTTATCAATATTTTCAACCTAACTTGCTGAAATACTGAGATAGTGGTATGGAGCCATGGGGCCACTTCTTATAGAGTTGGGTGACCTGGTTTGATTTTGTTTCTTTTGTTAATTAATTTTGATCCCAAATACTGTTTTAATCAAGGCTTTTAGTGTTGCAAGTGACTGGAATCCAACCCAAAGTAGCTTAAGAAAAGGATAAGCAACTGTGTTGGCTCATGCAGTTGAAATTTCAAGGACTTCTGGCAAGGCTCTCAAGAACAAGTTGCCCTAACAGGACCATCTATATTAGTTCCTCCGTGTCTCAGTGCTGCTTTCCTCATTGCTGGCTTAATTTCCAGGCAGGTTCTCTCCACAGAGAGCAGAATGGTCATTCCAGACTCATTGATCTTGATAGCTGGACATCCCAGAAGAAGACTGTGATGGTTAATTTTAGGTGTCAACTTGACTGGATGAAGGAATACTCAGCTGATAAAGACTTATTTCTGAGTATTTCTGTGAGGATGTTTCCAGAAGAGATTGACATTTGAAGCAGTGAACTGAGAAAGAATGTTCTTCTTTCATACAATGTAGGCAGACACCATCCACTCTGTTGAAGGTTTGTGAAAGGGTAAACTGAGGCGAAGTGGACAAGTGCTGGTGCCTATGCCACAGGAATAATGCAAGATTGCAACAAGGAAGAAAGAAGTAAAGTTTATTATTCACCTCTCAAAGATTGGAAAGGGGGTGGACACTCAGAGGCAAGTGTAGCATCAAAGGGCCAAGAACTGGGTCTATTTAAGGACTTTTGGGGTAAGGGGAGTATGGGCCAGGAGGAGTCTGGGTCAAAAGGAATGTCCAGGGTTGCTGGTCTTTGATGTTGATTGTAGCCACATGAGTCTTAGGTCTTCACTTCGCCAGACATTAGCATCTCATACCCTCAGGTGGCAGGCTAGATGGGAGGAGACAGAGGAGGAGGTTTTCCTGCAAGAGACTTGTCAGATGTTGGCAATCCACAAACTCCTTGACCAAAAGGTAGTCTTATTATAATTTCTATGGATTCAGGCAGCCAAGGGGTGATCTTTGATCTTTTGCCTTCAACAAGGAACCTGAAAGTTTATTATGCTAAACCATAAACCATGAACTGAAAGGTGTGCTGTCCTGGTCTTGCATCTGATAGAGATTTGCTGATGAGGTGGGGTAGGCTGCCACTTGACTTGCAGTAGAATGTCTGAATGCTTCCTAAAACCTGCTTATTGGAAATTTATCTGTCTAACCTGTGCTAGATTCAAAGTGTGTCGGGGTAAAGTCTAAGCGAAAATGGCCATGCTGAGGCAAGAAGACTACGCTAAACTAAGTTTATTCTAGGTTTTTATAAGTACCTCCTTTCAGTTTAGATAAAACAAAAAGGCAGAGAGAAGGTTGATCCATTCTCTTTTCTCTTCTAGAACTGGGACGTCCATTTTCTCTTGCCTATGGACATTAGAACTTTCGGTTCTCCAGTCTTGAACTCTGGGACTTGTATCAGCAGTCTGCCCCCCTGCCATCCCCACCACAAGTTCTCCAAATAGCATACTGCAGAACTTCTTAGCTTCCATAATTGTTGAGCCAATTCCTCTCATAAATTGACTCTCACCTGTCTGTCTGTCTGTCTATCTATCTATCTATCTATCTGTCTGTCTGTCTGTCTGTCTGTCTGTCTGTCTGTCTATCTATCTATCTATCTATCTACCTATCTGTCTATCTAATCTATCATCTACCTATCTCTCTACCTAATCCATCCATCCATTCATCCATTTATACTGTTGGCTCTGTTTCTCTGGAGAACTCAGGCCAAACAAAGACAGAGACTGTTTCTGACACCTTTGACTAAAATCCACATTTTGACTCTGATTGGTCCTACTTGGGCCAACTGTCCATCTTAGAACTAGTCCCTGAAGCTAGGAAGAGACATCATGATTTGATTGCCCAGGCCTGAGCCTTTTCTGCCCACCTTTCCCAATGGACCAATACTGCATCACAGGGTCTGAAGAGCATGAGTATCAGGGGTTGAGGAGGGGTTTCTGAAGAAGATGTTGAGTGGTCAAGTGATATAGTCTCACTGCTTGGCCTTACTTAATCACTCATTCTTTTCCAACTAACCTTTAAAAAGTAGTCCTACCTTTATGCTGTATCAAGCACTACACTGGTAGCAATAAAAAGGATTTAAAAGGAAAGAGCCTGGCCTCTAGGAATTTTAATTCTAGCGGGAGACAGTTATGTAAGAAACACATGTAATACAATGAGGTAATGTAGTCAAAGTCAATGATCTCTCAAGGGAAGGATCTTATAGATTTGCTTGTTAGTGTCAGGGAAACCTTCAAAGAACCAACTTAGACTGGTGTTTGATTTCTGCTCTGAGGACACGGTGCACATCGGGGCTGGAGTGGTTCCCACTTCAGTATGAAACAATCATAAAGAACAAGGAAGTGGCAGGAGATAGAACTAAACAGGTCATCACAGGCAGATTTTGAAAAGTCACTCATATGATCAAATAAGGTTTTATTATTCTACCTCTCTGTGAGATTGGGGATATTGATTAGAGAAATAACATATATCAGTTTTGTACACTAAAAAGAGCACTCTGGCATATGGAACATAGTTTGAAAGATTTCAGGACTGGAGGTAAAGTAGCTAGTAAGAGGTTATTGTAACCTTCTCAGTCACTCACTCACTTAATAAACATTCATTGAGTGCCTGCTATGTATTGGATAAAGTGCAAGATAAAGTGCAAGGCAATGGCAATGGGAATAGAAAAAGGAAACAAATACAGAAGCAATTTACCAAAGACCAACTGATTTGATATAAAATAGCTGTGAGAGGGAGGAGACAAGATTTCTGGCTTCCAGTCTGAGCTGTTGGGAGGAGGGTGGTAACACTCCCTGAGCCAGGTATCCTCTGAATCTGTTTACTCGTTCCTATAACATGACAATAAAGAGAAGCCAACATCACAGAACTATTATCAGGATGAAATAAAATCATACAAATATAAAAAGGTTTTATAAACTTTGAAATATAAAATGAGGGCAAGGTGTTATTTTAAAACATATGTAACATATTTTCAAATAATCTTCGTGGTTGCTTTTGATCCCATGAGGATGTAATTTTCTCCACAAGAAGTACCCGCTGGACAGAATAAATTAAACAAAAAATCTCTACTATGTAGCTGAAATAAGCATTATTTAACCTCAAAATGCCAGTATTTACCAGCCTCATGTTCTGTGTTCTGGCTTTTTTTCTCATTATGCAGGGTGCAGGTAGAGAGGGGAGTAAAAGCCCATTGAGTTTCTCATAAAATTTCACACTGCAGACCTGGGCGACAGTGGTTTTGTTTAAAGCTGATTCATTGGGATTTCATAAGAGACGCTATTGTATAGGTACAATAACTGTTTAGTGAGGTTCTTTATGACACACTCAGGATTATGGATTCATAATTTGCATTCATTGCAAACATTGTAACAACTTCCTTCAAGCCATTAAAACGAAGGTATTGAAAGGCTGTTAAGGACTCTACAAAGCAATGAAATCACAACAGGTTCATTTATTGGAGAAAACACCAGCAAGATACAAGCCAGCATTACAAATCCAGGTCTCATCTGCTCAGCTGTCACATTTAACTTTTTCCAGCCTCCCTGTGCAAAGAAAGGGGCCAATTTGAGTAGATTGGAGGCTCTGAAATCACATGGCAATGCACCCATCCAGCAGGCCACCCATTCACTTCAATTCCTGGGTGCTGGGGCAGATGCTAAAGAAAATGATACGCGATCCTTACAGAGGTTAATTGGAGAGACGGACACATAAAATATATCTGCAACAAAATGAAAACATGGAGTGATAGGCCAAGTATGGAGTGTTTTGGATGCTGCTGAGAAGACAGGACAATAGGAGGAAGAGGCAATGGCTGAAAGACAAGAAAAGAGAAAGGCCATTCCAGGCAGCCAAATTAATAAGTGAGTATTGTGTTGCAAATTAAGTTGTAAACTCAGCTCCTTGGGAATCACTAAATGCTGGCAAATTCCATCAGCTAGCCTTTTCACTTCCATTTCCAGAATTTCTGATTTAAAGACAAATTAAGCTAAACGTTTAATTGCTCCATAAAGCGTCAGATGTGAAAGACCCATCTATGCCATCACTAGAAATTCTCAATGGTTTTCATCTTTCAGGTCTTTGGGGATTTAGATGGGTCAGCTGACTGCCCTTTGCTGTTGTCCTATGAGACATAAAGATAATATTCCCCATCTTTCTTTTTTTTTTTTTTTTTTTGAGTTAGAGTCTCACTTCGTCGCCCAGACTGGAGTGCAGATGCCGCTGCCGGCCACCGCAGCCTCGACCTGTTGGGCTCCGGCGATCCTTCCGCCTCAGCCTTCCAAGTAGCTGGAACTACAGGTGCGCGCAACCACGCCCGGCTAATTTTTTTGATTTATTGTAGAGATGAGGTCTTGCCAAGTTACCCAGGCGGGTCTCGAACCGGGGGCTCAGGCAATCCACTCACCTCAGCCTCCCAAGGTGCAGGATTACAGGCTGAGCCACCGAGCCCGGCTTCCTCATCTTTCTAAATCATTTAACACAACACCTGGCACACAGTAGGCTCACAATACACAGCAGATATTATCCACTGACAGAACTCTCGCTTGGCAAAAGTAGTTTAAATGGACAAAGAAGTAATATTAATTGCACCCCAATTATTTAAAATAATTGTATTTTTCTCCATTTTCTAATTCAGTTTTGCCCAGTGCCTATAGGATATGAACAATATAGATTAATTTGAACAAATTAAAAAGAATTTCTAATTTAATTTTTTTAATTGTCAGACTTTTTTGTGCAGGTGCACAGGAAATGAAGTATTATTACTAGTTTAAAGAAAAGCATGACAGTTTCATGACCATAAAAAAGAAAACTTCTGTGGCGGATACAGCGGCACCTGGTATACATCAAGAATTAATTTCTAATCCCATGTGTTCATAATGTATAAATCATATTTGTTTTTAAAACAAGAGCATAGTGGAATATCTATTAATTAAATATTGTCATCAGTTTTATTATTACTAATAATAACCAATTCATTACGATGCAAATAAAGCTATCTTTGTATTGTAAATAGGCAAACTGGAAGGTAAAACATCCCTGCAGTCCTTGCATTAAGTACCAGGACTCCTGAGTCTAAATTGCTTATTGCTTTTCTTCTTTTTTTTTTTTTTAAAGAGATGAGGACTCGCCATGTTGCCCAGACTAGACTCAAACTCCTGGGTTCAAGTGATCCTTTCACTTCAGCCTCTTGAGTAGCTGAGACTACAGGCGTGGACACCATGCCTGGTCTTTTTTCAAATTTCAGTTGAAATAATTTGGACTAGTTGTACAACCCTGGTGAAAAATGCCAACTCTGATATTTTGAATTATATGACCATAAATAAACTTGTCAACCTATTTAATCTGGATAATAGGAATGATATTAATGCTTGTCTCATGCAGTTATTGTGAGAATAAAATGAGAGTGTGTACAGAGGTCCAGCATGTGACCCAGTGTGGAGAGGGTATCGAATAAATGTTTGTTCCTCTTCTTCTTGCCTTAGCTTTATCACTCACCCAATATTAGCTTTTGCAATGCATTTTGATGAGTAAACAAAGTCAACCTTTTATCCTCATGATTTGGAATATGTGACAATTTAAGTGAATGATAAAAGGAATATGGCTCAGAGTCAGAGCTCTGACTTCTAATTCATTATGACAATAGGAACTGCTTTATGACCTTAGGCAAGTCACTTAACCCCAGTGCCCTTGGCTATACAATTAGTTGTAGTTATAAAATGCTGTGTCATTACGATGAAGTATATTAAATAACTGAAATAATGGATTTTACTGAACGCTTTATATTGATTTACATCATTTTACTGTTTTCCCTTCATTTAATACTTTGATTCAAGTATATATATATTTTTAGTCCCTATTTCTTTATTATTTCTAGTGGAAGAGTTTTATTTCCTTTGTTTGTGGATTTTAATCTCATCAAAGTACTAACATAAGGTTTGAAAGGGAATTGTGTATTATCTAACAGAGTGAGGGCCCTGGTATACCATTTCCTGTGCCCATATCATGGCAGATGTCACTTGAATGCCTTTAGTGGCAGGGAACTCACTGCTTCTTGAAGCAGGGTATATCTGTATTCAAGAAGTACTGCTATGAGATTCTTCCTTATATTTTGATAACTATACCCTCATATATTTCTCGGGTACTTTTCGCCAAAAGTCTACCTTTAAGGGTTACATAGGATAAGTTAATAGTCTCTGCCTCATGGAAGACCTTCAGAAATCTGAAAATGGGTAGCATACATATTCCTAGAGTGTTTATCCATTCTTCATATACAATGCTTTAGGTATTTCAAAAGTATATTTTTTTACCCAAAGATTTATAATTAGTATGGTATTATAACACACTGCCACATCGTAGAATGAATTAAGTTTTAGAACATTTTGTTATTCATACATCTATATGTACTGCTTGAAGATAGAGTATTTCTATTTTTTCTAAAGCTACAGGGACCTTATGTTCCAACCCATATATATATCAGCACTTTGGACACCTCTGCTGAATGTAGGAAAAAATCCTAAATTAAAAACAACTAAACAAAAAAATGAACTGGTTGAAGCTTGCTAGGTCAATGCCCAAAGTGGGAAAAAACCTTCATGACTGTGTCTGAAGGCACATGACATGGAAATAACTCTTTCCTAATCAATGAGTTATTATACCAAGGGGTGGGGGCAGGGGAACAAGGAGCAGATACCCAGGCCCCTGTCTAAAGGATACCCTGTTGGCCCCAGGGGAAAAAGCCAAAGTTCTGATGCAGAGATAGCAACCTGGAGACCCAAGAGAGACATATTTGGTTATAGACATACTGTTTGATGTTATCAAAAAAAAAAAGTTGCTTTTAAAAATCAAGAGTTTTTTAAAAAATATAAAATCTAGATTTCCAGGTGACACTGGGCCTGCATTCCCACTAGTCAAGAATTGGGTGATAAACCTGACAGATAGCATGTCTCTAGGTGGCCCATTCCTGCCTCTTCCCATGTGTAGTGTACTAGGCCCACTGCCTACATTTTTATTGTCTGCCTGATTCTTGTGGGCATTTGAGACCCCAGTTATTGGGTATTTGGAGCCGTGCCTGCCTTTTATTATTTCAGCCACATCCTTCACTCTTTGAAACCTCCTGTTTTCTTTAATTTTTCTCTCCACCCAACATAGCACACACATGTGCAGGCTTTCTTGGTGTAATTATTTGGACAACACTGGGCTGCTTTGGCACTCAGATCTCCTCTGCTGACAGATATGAAGACTTCTCACCTCCACCTTTTCACCCAGTAGGTCCCCAGCGTGTTTTCCTGTCATGTTGCCTGACAGTCTTCTCCCCCAGGACACATTCTCATTTCTAACAATGCACACCCTGGGTTGCAGCAAGGATAAGACAAGCCGCAGGTATGCACCCAGCTGTAACCTTGGCTCTTCTGCTGCCCGTGTGGAATCTGACATGGCTTGGTCTTTAGAAACAGAAAACTGATAGTCAAAATGTCTCTACTTGACCCGTCAACACGTGAAAAATAAAAAACAAAAAACAAACAAAAAAACCCCCACTCACCCTCATTAGTAATCAGGGAAATGCAAATTAAAACCATGGTGAGAAGTTTCCCAGATATCAGATTGCTTATTATATTACTCTTTATAACTTTTTTTTTTTAAGTTGGGTTCTTACTCTGTTCCCCAGATTGGAGTGTAGTGGCATGAACACGGTTCCAACTCCTCCAACTCCTTCCTTGGCTGAAGTGGCTGCCTCAGCCTCCAAAATAGCTAGGACTGCAGGTACACACCACCATGCCTGGCTAACTTTTTCGATTTCTTGCAGAGATGGAGTCTCCCTGTGTTACCCACATTGGTCTGAAACTGCTGGGCACAAGCAATCCTCCTGCCTCAGCCTCCCAAAATGCTGAGATTACAGACATGAACCACCATGCCCAGCTTCTTTATAACTTTTATATGTCTAATATAATTTCTAAGAGCAAAAATTGGAAAAGGAAAAACAAAAACACTTTCTGACTTTCTTTTCTTCCAAATGCAGTTTGTTGAGATAAGAATGAGAAAGACAATGTGTTGATGTGGCTTTGAAAAGCAGGTGCTGGCCCTGGTAACCAAAAATTAGATGAAAGGAAGTTTCTGTTACCAAGTGAAACAGCAGTGATGGGATGAGGCAGTCACCATTTTGCATCCCTCATGAATTCAAGGCTGTAGACAGTACTTATCAATGACTGCGAAGATCTCACACACACACCAACACACACACACACACACACACACACACACACACACACACACCAGACCTTATGTGCGTCTCATATATCACTACTTATAAAGTAGTTTAATCATCCCCTCACCAAAAAAGAGTGAACCAAAATCTGATGAATCCTCTAGCTATAACTACCAATCAGGAAATACAGAGAAGAAAAGGACCATGTTAAGTGACATCATAGGACTAGCAAAATCCCTACTGGAAAATTCTGCAGAATAAATGATCCAGATTTTTTTTTTACATAATTAAAAGAGAGGGAAAGGAAAAAAAAAGAATCTACAGAAAATGAGACTTAAAAGACATCCATCTGAAGCAAATACAACAAAATATCACTTGTCAATTCTGTTTGATGGCTACAAAGGTATTATGAGACATAGAATTATTCTCCATGTTTCTGTAGTTTGATTTTCATAATTGTATGATGTTTCTGTGGTCAAAGCCAAACTAACACAAGAGACCTACCAACCACTTCCAATCAAATTTCTAATTTGGTTTTGGTTTCATACACACACAAAATGTTTAAAAATATTACTTTCAGGATACAATTTGAAATTTGAATGCTAACTAGGCATTTAATGATAATAAGAGGCTGGGCATGGTGGCTCAAACCTGTAATGCCAGCCCTCTGGGAGGCTGAAGCAGGAGGATTAGCTTGAGAGCAGGAGTTTAAGACCAGCCTGAGCAACATAGTGAGACCCTATCTCTACAAAAAATTAAAAAATTATCCATGCATGGTGGTGCACACTTATCCTAGCTACACTGGAGGATTGCTTGAGGCCAGAAGTTCGAGACTGCAGTGAACTATATGATCACACCACTGTACTTACAGTCTGGGCGACAGAGCGAGACCCTGTCTCCTAAAAGAAATAAGATAGTGAAGAATTATTGTTAATTATTTAAGATGTGTTGGTGATGTTGTACTTATGCCTCTCCCTAACGCCAAGAAAAGGAGAAACAGTTCTCATCACTTAGAAATATATACTTGGAATATTGATCAATGACATGATATGATGTCTGAAATTTGTTTCACAAAATATAAGAGGAAGTTAGGGAAGTGAGTAGCATCATAAATGGCATTCTCTCTAATTTTGGATTTATTAGAACTATTCCACATTTAAAACAGAAAAAACAAAAAGCTGAAGCAGAGAGGCCGGGACACCATGTCCACTACACAACCCAAGGGGCAGCACTGCAGAAGTGTGTTCCTCAGACTCACCACCATTGGACTGGGTTTCAATGGACTCTCATGCCCGTGACCATAGAGGGTAATATTCTAGCTTCATAAGACTTAACTACCACCCTGCAAAGGAATTTGGTTGTTTCCACCAAAGAAGAACATCTCATTTATCTCCTTCTGCAGCATTATCAGAAAATGCTTTGCAGCAAATAAATGGCAACTCCATAAGTGGATGTTAATGAAATTTTAATGAATTTGAGGTGCTGGCACAGTATATCCCTGCAGAGCTGATTTTTTTTTTTTAATGCAGCTTTCATGCTGAAAGCTTACAGATGAAAACAGTAGCACTAAGACCAGAATGAAGGTAGCTTCAGCTGGGGAAATTTTTCCCAGCCTCATTAACTGCTTGGTCTTCATTTTCCCCATCTCCAGGAGGCCTGAGAGCCCCATGGTCAGATGTCCTGCTGTTTTGAGTGCAGGGTGGCTTATGTAGAAGAAGGCGCCATGATTTCTGCATTCATCCTCTGGTGCCCCTTGATATAGAGGGCCCCTGCATCACTTTAAATGTTTATGTTTATTGCAGATTGTTTCTTTTTTGCCCTTCTAAGTAGTCTGTAAACTCCATCCCAAAGAGGGGCTGGGAGAGTTATGGCCTGTTGATAGACTCACCCAAATAAGTGCTGAGTGTTCTTTGCTACACACATATGGACTTTGGCTCAGGGCCCAGAATACCTGAGTCAATTTCAGAATCCAATTGTTACTGTGGGTTTGTATTTTTAGAGAAGAAAACGGTGTGTATCCTAAGATCCCAAAGCTGTCCACATTTACATCCCAACTTTCTTTTTAATTAAGCAGCCCACAAAGATCAATAGAGAATTTACTAGCATAGAGAGCCACCCTGAAGTGATTTGGGGAAATAATTTTGCTGCATTGATAAAGGGAGGGAAGGGGAGGTGTTTACCAAACCATCTTTAGCGATTTAGATGTTTCTCATTTATTTTAGATTCCATTGTCTCTATCCATTCCCCACCCTATACCAACCTTGGACCACAGCTCTTACAGAATGTTAACTATGCCCTATAGCCATGAAATGTATTTTCCATGAGAGAACAATTTTCTACTTTAACAATGCTAGAACAATCGCGTGCATTGTTAGAGACCCCTATATGACTTTGACTTCCTCAGAAGAGAATAGTAATTCTCCATTGACAGCTCCCAGTGACTGAAAGTATAATCAAAGTCAATGCATTATTAATGATTCTTCTTTTTAATGACTCAATCCCAGTGTGAAATGCTTTTCAAACATTTTACTTTATATAATTTTTCCACTTGGAAAAGTCTGCCCACAAATTAAGGGAACACAATAGCTGAATAAAACCAGAAATATTGTGTTGGATACTCTCCAAACAAATTGTCCTTCAAAGCTATTGCCAGAATAAGCTCTAGTCATTTTTTCCTGACAGGTGGGGACCAGGTAAATGATATTCCTAGATCAGGTGACCTGGAAACATACATTGAGGACTGGGCGTTGGAGTCTGAGAGCACTGATATATCTGGTTTATGACTTACTGATGATGTAATCTTGAACTAGTCGTAAAAAAGCTCTAAGGCTTGGTTTCTTCCAAATAATGATGCCCCTAGGACAGGTTATATGATAATTAAATGAGATAATGCATTAGAAGTGCATTCTCCAGAGCCTTGGGTTGTTAATTCCTTATTCTGTTTCTAAATACCCACAGTGGAGACAAAGGCAGGGAGAGCAATTTGAGAAACTGCCTATACCTACTGCCCTGAACTCTTTGATAGGGTACCAGGAGAGGGAACTGTGGAGGGGGGTTGAGCAAGGAAGATAAATAGAAGGAAGAGAGAGAGCCTGGCTCCTATAAGAAGAATAAGATTATGTTCAGCGTGGTTATCATTGAGAAGTAAACACTAAGCAGCCTCTAAGGGTAAAAGAAGTCTAAGAATTTCAGACACAGGCCAAGTTCACGTAGTTATGTAAGAATGACTTTAAAAGACTCTGTGACTAGTATTTGTACATTTAATAAGTTGCTTCTAAAATTTTTGAATTTTAGGTGGAATCACACCAGTGGGTTGTTGGTTACATTCTACAACCACTTTAATGCTTTATTCTATATATTAAGAGTTATTTATGGGACACGATGATGAAGATGGCCCCAGTTATCAAGTACTTCCTATACGCCAAGCCTTAGGTTTTGCACTCTTCATATGTGAGCTCATTTAGTCCTTCCACAATCCTGCAATGTATCATCATCCTCATTTTACTGACAAAGAAGTGGAAGTTCAGAGAGGTTAGGTCATTTTTCCCAGTTCACACAACTATTAAATGGCAAGGTTGAAAATTTGAATTCAAGTTTTTGATCCATAAAGCTGTGATCTGACTCCCAAACCTGTCATACCAACAATGAAATAATGAATGAGACTGCTATTGTGATATTGCCAAAGACTAGAAGTGGTAAATTAGAACACTGAATCATATTCTAGCCAGGGTTTGCTGTTTGGTTATTTTTCTAACACTGTTTCTTCTGAGGCAAAGACAGGCAAATAATGCATAGGAGAGAGCATGCACGTGTGTGTGTGTGTGTGTGTGTGTGTGTGTGTGTGTGTGTTTGAAGAATGGTAAATTCCTTCCTAATTTATTTGCATCCTTTCTTCTGCTGCTTCGAACCCCCACTTTTGAAACTATCTCAAGAGTCATTATATAGGGATGGAGCTACTTAAAGAAGAAAACACAGCCAGGGTCATTTAAAATCTCTTAGGCAGTGAACGTTTAAGTTTTCTTGTTTCTGGCTACCGGTAACAAATCTTCATTAAATCTTAAACACAGCATAAACAAAGCATGAACAGATTGTGAATGCTTCCTAATTCAACGAAGAGAGATTACAGTTTTGCAGATATTGTTAAATGTTGGAACAGACCCCAAGGAACTCATTTTAAGGCGCAGAATATTTTCATGTATTTTGGCCTCTCTAAATTCAGATTTCCCCAGAAGAATCGACATTGCCAAAAAAAAAAAAAGTGCACTTTGGTTTAAAGTTTCTGGACAAAGATTTATGTTCCTGCGACCATCTGCATTGTCACCCATGCAAGGCAATCAATACTGTCTTAACCTAGTCACATGTATATTTCACACACCTACCTGCACCATGGGAGGAAGTAATTGCAGAGATAAAGCCAAGTGCATGCATCAGAACCCACTTTGAGATTTGGCCCTTTCACTGCTGAGTCCAGGCAGGGTGGATCTGGGAACTTACTGGGGTCTTCTAGAATGAAAGAGAAAAAAAGTCTATCCAGAGAGAATCTACATTGGGATGTGCAAGTATCAAAGCCTCATTCAACTGAGAAGAGAGGAATCTTTGAGTAGTAAAGTCTAGTTTTTCTTTGTGACATGTCTTAGATTATTTGAAAACAGTGTCTGGCCTTTTCTCTTTGTATAACATGGCTTACTCTTCTTTGGACACAGTTCATGAGATCACTATTCTTCTTAAAATATAGCCTCCTCCAAAACTGAACTTAATATTTTGGCCAAGCCAAAGTATGGTGGCAATTACTCACTTAAAAAAAAAAAAAAACTTAACTCATTTACTTTTATTAATGTAGCTTAAGACCTTGACTTTACTTTTGGCTCCATTGAGAGTTTTAGTCACCTAGAGCCTCCAGGTATTTGTAATTTATATTTAGGCCTTGCAAAGATGCTCTTTATTCTAAAACAATGGTTCCAAACTTGGCTGCATATTAAAATCATCTGGGAAATTTCAAAAATAGTTTACTGTATCTCATTGCCAGAGATAGGGATTTAATTGGTCCAGGCTTTGGCCTGGGTTTGGGAATTTTTTTGTTGTTTTTTAAGAGTCTGGATCTTTTAAAAATTTTTGCATGTTTGGAAGATACAAGTGCAGGTTTCATACATGCATATATTGCAGGTTGGTACCATCTGGGTTTTAAGTGTACCTATCATCTGAATAGTGAACTTTGTACCCAATAGGTAATTTTTTAACTCTCATTGCATTTTCACACTCCCACTATTTGTAGTCCCCAATGTCCATTATGCTACTCTGTATGTCCCATTGTTTAATGCCCACTTGTAAGTGAGAACATGAAGTATTTGACTTTCTGTTTCTGATTATTTTATGTAGTATAATGGCCTCCAGTTCCATCTATGTTGCTGCAAAAGATAAGGTTTTATTCTTTTTTAAGGCTGAGTAGTATTCTATGGTGTGTGTGTGTTTTTTTTACTTTCTTTATTCATGCTTTCGTTATTCACTTCTCCATTAATGGACACTTAGGTTGATTCTATATCTCTGCTGTTGTGAATAGTGCCGTGATAAACATATGAGAGCAGGCATCTATTTTATGTGATAATTTATTTGCCTTTGGGTAGATGCCCAGGAGTGGGATTGCTGGATCAATTTTGAAAGAACTCCAGATGATTCCAAAGTGCAGCCAAGTTTGGGAACCACTGTTCTAACCTTTCAACTCAAAGTGTGGTCCACGGCTTTGGCATCACTTGGGAGCTTGCTAGAAATGCAGGTGCTTGGGCCCTACCCTGACCCACTAAACTAGACTTGGAATTTTAACAAGTGATTCATATACATATTAAAGAAGCATTGATATTATCTTGATTAAAATATTTTAATTTTAAATATTATTAAATTCTACTTTTTTCTTGAGGTTCAAAAAGGAGCTATAGCTTTATCAGTGGGGCTTAGACCAATGTGAGGCAAATGGGTTGGGGTGTCATCGAATGGATGGGGTTAAGGCTAGTTAGTGACAAACCTAGTGGTGACACTGAGGTTGAGTCTGGATCAAGAAGTACACAGGACTCAGATGAAGATGAAAATATAGTTTTAGCTCTTTGCTGGCAAAGCTGGGTTCAGAAATGCACACAATTTGGACTGAAGTCCATGATTTACTTCCCCATCTCAGCTAGCTAGTGCCTCAAGAGAGTCGAGAACGGAGGCCTCTCCTGTGAAGTAGAGAATATTGCCTTTCTGAGTTTACCCTACCTGTAGCAGCGCAGCAGAGGGAAGAACATGTCTCACAAAAGAACAACTTCAGAGAGAAAGTCAGCAAAATGGCGGCTAGCTGTTGATGGGCAGTATGTGACCATTCACCCACTTTGCTGACTTGCTGAGTCACTCCTTCTACTAGGGGGAAGAGCATATAGTTTCCTGGCAGTTGTTTCTATTTTAGGAGCCAAGGTGTTGATTAGGACCAGGGAGCAGATACCTGGCAGGAGTACTGGTCGGAATGCCTCAGAGGAAGAATCAGTCTGGTGAAAGGCAGGCATGAGACAGAAGGGAAGCCAGCTCAGGGAGGTGGCTGACAGGTCTGGAGAATCAGAGGAGGCAGCTCAAAGAGCAGCTGGGGGTTATGGTCACCAACTTGCATTGTCCCCAGATGATATATGCTCCCCAGTGTCTCTTTTACTCAGAGACTTGAGATTTCCTTTATTGTCTTGACTTTTACACAGGTCATCACAAGTATTTAGGAACCTTACCTATTATCACTTGGTGGAGGTAAGTGGGGGTGGTGGCTGACTTTCTTAGATCAGTGGCTGAATTTTTTCCTGTGGGACTCTTGAAATTCTTTTTCTTAAAGAAGTGATCTTTTAGAGATTTTACCTAGAGAGGGGTCAGGGAGAGCAGGAGCAAGAAGCAGCTATTCAGCTTTCCCTTTCCAACTGTTCTGGAATCTGGTCATTAGATGATCTCTCCTCTTCACTTACAGGTGTACAACAGCTGTCTTGAAGTCAGCAAGACAGAACAACACAAGAATGCAAACCACAGTCATCAACATAAAACACAAATGGACCAAACACAAAAAAACTTGATCTCCTCTTTCTCCTGCCAAATCCACAATCTGCTTATTGTCAAATTTCCTCTAAAGTGTTGTCAGGGTTAGCTGGCACCCTCTCCTCACCACAGCCCTGCTCTTTGACTCCCGGCATCTGGTTCCTCCCCATGTACTCAGCTGAAACCTCTTTTCCAGAGGGCACATGTGGCCTCCTCATTGCCAAATTCAAAAGCCTTGTCATTGCCTCAGCTCATTTAATGTCTTTCTGAGGGCGTTCATTTTACATTGCTGACTATATTTCATTTTTTTTTCAATTGGTCAAATGTATGAATTTTGGGATCAGACAGATATGAATGTAAATCCTATCTACTGTTTGTCATGTGGTCTTGGGCAAGTTACACACACACACACACACACACATACATACACACAGACACGCCTATACAGTGGACATATCACAGATGTGTATTTTTTAAATTTTGTTTTATAGAAATGGGATCATATTTTATACTCTTCTCTGCTTTTTGCTTTACTCACTTAACAGTTCATTGTGGAAATACCTCCAAAAGAGCTAGTGTAGAACTCACTCATTCTTTTAAATATAGTGAATGTATCACAAATTATTCAACCATTCCCCTATTGATGGATATTCCATTTGTTTGAGTATTTTCTACTCCGAGCTGGTGGTTTCATATTATGGAATGAATTCCCAGTTGGGGGATGGCTGGATCAAAGGACACATGTATATTTAATTATATTTGGTGTCATATTTAATTTTAATAGATGTTGCCAGATGGCCTTCTAAAAGGGCTATAGCATTTCACATTCCACCAGCAGTATATGAGTACCCTTCCTCAGAGTATTATAGTTCTTTTTAATTTTTACAAACCTGGTGCATTTCCTCAACTACCATAGAATGTAAACATCTTTTCAAATGTTTATTGGCCATTTGGATGTTGCGTTCTATGAATGTGCTATTTATATCCTTAAGTTACTTAACCTCCCTGAGCTTCAGCTCTTTCACAAGGTTGTTATGAGGATTAAATAAAATATGTGAAGACTTTGCCCAAAGTCTGGCACAAATGATACATTTGATAAATGGTAGGTGGTGCAATTGTTTTGAAATGCTTTTTTTCTTATTTAGTTAATCATCATCCTTATATCCTTAAATGTAGACATTTTCCAAAATTCTAAGGTCAAATACCTTTTTCTTTGAAATTTTTCATTTGTTCTCTCTGAACAATCTCATCCCTTCCATAATTTCAATTTTACAATATCAATTCTGCTAAAAGATACATTTGAGCCTCTGATCTGGATTTGTCTTTCAAGTTCAGAATCACAGTTTCAATACCCCTGGACCACACAGATCCATCTTACCACCTATCCCACTCCCAAGCAGGTAGACAACCTCACCATCTTCCCACCTGTGCTCCTGTGGGCACCCTTTTCTCTAAGACCTTTGTACTTGAAATCTAAAGTCACCATGCTGCCTTGCCCTAGACATTCACTTCAGTGGCAATTCCTAAATCCCCTCTGCCTTTGTTCCTGTATCCATCCTCTCTTTCTTACTTTCACTGTTTTTGCTCTAATTTACTCCCTTAGCAACAATCAAAATAGCTAACCATCCTCTCCTCTGCCAGCTTCTCACTTTTTCAATCTGTTTGTTACACGCTAGAGAAAGTTTTCTAAAACAGTAACAGAATCATGTCAGTCACTCAAAACCATTTGTCAGTCTCTTCTCTTACAGAATAACATTCACATGTGGGCCTTGGAGCTATCCCCCTTCCTTCATGCACCCTATTTTTTTTTTCACCACACCAATTTCCTTCCTTTCTACCAAAATACGAGGCCTAGGCACACTCAGGTGTTTTGGCCCTGCTGGCTTATCAGTCAACAGTGCCTGTCCCTCCACCTGTTGAAATCATATTTTCAAGGCCTTTTCCTCTATTGAGATCCTCCTCATAGACCCAGCTAGAATGAATCAACTATGCTAGCAGTTTTCTATAGCATCCCCAATTTAGTTATTCTGTAATATTTATTATTGTTGTAAGTCATTTACATGAAGCCCCATTAGATTCTAAGCTTCTTGAAGGCAAGAATCTGCTTCTTGTTCCCAATTAGATTTCCTTTCCTTGCTATGTTTCCCAGGATATTTCGTATCTGGTAAACTACAAGTGTTCCTTCCTTTTATCTAAAAGAAATTAACTTTAGAATAAATGCATGATGGGGGTTGGAGATTCTGGATAAATGGGACAGAACTAGAGAAAGAAAGCCTCACCAAAGAGTCAGTTGTCTTTGATTTTCAGAGGTGGCAAATGGTGGCCATGGAACTAGTACACCCAACATTTGCCTTCTATTTCTTCATATACAATAGTATGTAAACACATCTTGTCTGGGTTGGCCAACATTTGCCCATCAGGATGTTTCATATGATCATTTGATTTCTCTTGAAAGAAAATTGACAAGAGTAGGCTTGCATTCCTGGAAGGCACATGGATGGAGATGAGCAACTGTTTCCTCCCTTGGGCTGGCACTACAGTCCCTACTTGGACCCCAGATTCACGGACGTTGCCTACATGGCCCCCTACAGGCATCTGAGTCTACTATCACAGCACTTACTCCATGTGCGACCCTGGGCTACTCAACTGACTCAATTGGGCCTCATGTTCTCATCTGTTCATATTTCACAATTATACACCTTTAATTTACCAAGAGTTCCTTTTATTCATTTTTCCCCATGGACTTCATGTTTAAAATATTTTCTGCATGAAACAGTGCACCTTAAGAACATAAAAACTTTGTTCCACTAACAATATTCTCTTCCAAATTGATTCCAATTTTAGAAAATTGTCCATAATTATGTGGACTTTATAGATTATACATAAAAAAGATCTTTTTTAAAATCATGCTTAATTTGCTAAGTAAAAAAGCACATGGATACTTAGGCACTGTTTGTTGCTATTGGTTACTAAGTTTTGTTTGGTTCACACCCTTCTATGTCAGACCCATCACATGTCCAGTCAGGTTACTGTGTTAACCTTCACAGGCCTCTGATAACAATCGCTCGGTCTACCAGCTCTGACAATTCCTGTGATACAATCAGAAGCCAGTGAGAGCTATTACAATGCTGAATTGATAGTGTTATAAGATGTATATATATATATGGTATGTATGTGTGTGTGTGTGTGTGTGTGTGTGTGTGTGTGTGTGTGTGTGTAATAAAAACTTGGTGTATGAATGATACTTATTATTGAAATGACCAAATAAACCCAATAAACAACTACAGGTAGTAATGTATAAGGTGAAATTTGAACATTTCCCATTCCCTTCCCACTCACATTCTCAGTTATTTCTTAATTGTTTTTAATATAATTGTCTAATTTCTTTTTTCCCTTGTGCACATTTAAAGAAATTGCAAGCATACTATAAACTCTCTTTCGATTTGCTCTTTCCTCCTTACTTCACAATGCGAATTGGATATCCTCTCATTCTAGTACATTTTCATTTGCCTCATTCCTTTTAATGGCTTTCTATCACTCCAATGAAGGCGAACATCATAAAGTATTTAGCTAGTTTTTAGCTGATAGATATTTACGTTGTTTTCAATTCTCTTGGTAATTTGATGATCTAAAATATGGAGGAAAAATAGTTCTTTTGTGACTGTGTTTCTGGCCAAAATGTCAACTGCTCACAGGTACTTGAGAGTTGACTTCATGTATACATGCAAAGTCAACTACCAGCTGAATTGTTCTGCAGTTCACCTTTTCAGAAATGAGAACCTGTCCTTGATATCAGCTACCTTTTTAATTCATAAAACAACAGCTCACATGTTCTGAGCACTTACTACGCACCAGGCCCCATGTTAAGTACTTTATGTAAGTTGTCCCATTTATTCCTCCCAGTAGTCCTAAAGGCAAACAGTATATTGTTATTATATCCACTTTACAGAAATATAGGCCAAGTAATCTGCCCAAAGTCACATAGGTATTGCAGAACTGGAACGTGAACACACACAAACCTGGCCTAGAAGCTATGCTCGCTCTTAACTGTGATTGTTGAGAGGACAGGAAACCCCTCATAGGGTCTGTTTTTTTGCCCAATGCCCCATATGTGAGAAATTCTAACAGGAGTGGGAGGGAGGGAAGGAGGAGAGGGTTTCTCTATGTCCTGTGCCAAGAGAGTAACCGCGACTAGGTTGTTTCCAAATAGAGGGAGGTAGGGGCAACAAATTAAAAGCTTCTTTATATTACAACTCTGGAGCTCTAGAATGCTTTTGAATTACAAGCTTTTATGCACGTCGCTGGAGACCAAATTTAAGTTTGTGTAGAAACAGACTGTGGTAGGAAAAGCCTCATACCCTTAAGCTTTAGATTTACCTTGGGCCAGCTATGTGACCACGGTTTCCTCAATCAGAGAGCAAGGCTTAGACCATTTGGTCTCAGAGGGACATTTTTATTTTAAAACAATTTCAGACTTACAGAAAATTTTCAAAAATAGTGTAAAGAATTTACATTCCCACATATTTTCCACATAGAATCCCTAAATGTTAACATTTTTTTCATGTTGGTTTTGTTGCTCTCGCTCCCTTTCTGCACACAAATACACACACACATGTATATATGTGTGTTTGTGTTTAGAACATATCACTATCATATTATTATTTATATTTCTCAATCATTCGGGAATAAGATAAGGAATAAGATATGAACATAATGCCTCTTTGCCCCTAAATATTTCATTGAGTATTTCAAAAAAAAAATGGAGGCATTCTCTAATATAACCATAGTATACTTACTCATATCAATATCAGTATTATTATCCACTCTATATTCCTTGTTCAAATTTTTAACAACTGCCCTACTAATTTCCTTTATAATAAAATAATATTCTTTTTCTGGTCCAAGATCCAGTACAGGATCATATATCATATTTATTTATTTATTTATTTTAGTCTTCTAAAATCTGTAGAAATTCCTCAGTCTGTCTTTTGTGACTTTGATATTTTAAAGAATATTAGCCAGTTATTTTTGGGGATATTCCTCATTTATGCATTTTGATAGTAATATCGTAGAGGGATGTTGTGTCCATAATATATGTCAGAAGGCACATGGATATTTATTTGTCTCATTACAGATAATGGTAAGTTTTGATATCTGATTATGATGGTATCTGCCAAATTTCTTTCTCATAAAGCTATTATTTTACATTTGTAATTATTATGTATCTGTGAAGGAATACTGTGGAGGGACAATGTATATATCCTGTTTATCATCAAACTTTTTACCGAATAGTGTGAGCAGCCATTGATGATTCTTACCTGAAACATTAGTTCTAAGTTGTTTGTCAAATAGGTACTGAGATTCTTGTTTTAAAACTTTTACTTACACAGGGCTTATTGGACAATAATTAAAACAATATTATTTAGTCAATTTAGTAACATGTGGATGATTACATCATTGGGTCAGTCATATTTAACTTGGCAAAGTGCAATTATTGATACCATCTTCTGCTGAGATTTAGAGTAAATATATAAGAAAGAGATAGCTCTTAGCACATTATTTCTTTAAATATATTCAAGTAGAAATTTTGCTTTGTGAAAACAACGTTCAAACTTCCAAATGTTAAAGTGAAGGTCATTCACATTGGAATTTACACTCTTTTAATGGCTTATTTATAGTTGAGGGCCACATACTTGCCAAATATCAAACATTTAGATGCAAGGAAGAAGGCCAACTGAATTTCATGATGCTTCTCAAGGGGACAAATAAAAGAAATATAGACATTCAGCATTTCTTTTGGCTGCAAAATTGACCCTAAGGATTAACTTTCCAGAACATACAGAGCCTATGCACCTTCCAGCCTGTTTCATGGTCCCTATTCAGAGTTCAGCAACTACACTGAAGCCTTCAGGAAAACACTGAGTTATGTGGGTTAGATTCGCTTGATTAAGCTTTCTTGTGCTTTTCTGTTCTCCCCAAAGCTTGGAAAATTATCTAAGCAATCATTATTTAACTTATGAACAGCTTTCACTCTCCTCCATGGGTTTTGGGTCTGTCACTTCTCTCTCCTAAAAAAGCAATGTGGTAACAGACATGCTCATTAAAACTGGTTCATATCTCTACACATTTAACTGTTCTGTTTTATTCCTACCTTACATCCAGATGGAAAACTGCAGGAGACAACTTGTGTGTGTGCTGGGAGACTTTCCTCATTGAGAGTATAGAGTTATTTTTCATTCAAACTCCTGTGATGAGTAACCAGTTGGAAAAAGTCTTACTTATTAAATGTAAAACCAAAAGCAATGCAGGATTTAGAGAGACAGATAGAATTTGTTGGATTCTGTCAGCTACATATCTCCAAGGGTAAGGTTGCAGACATTATCTTTTGCAGAACTTCAGGTTCTCTCTTCATTCTCTTTTTCCCTCATCATGGGAAAGGCAAAACTTAATTGAGGAAGACATAGATAGCTGCTGATTCCCAAACTGATTCTGGCATCATCTTGGTTGGCACCTACCATCCTACACTACTGAGTAGAAAGAATTCCCTTCCTCTTATTTGCCTCTTTGAAGCATTTACAGATCTGGCAATCTGCCTCATCTTCTCTTAGTGCCAGCAAACACTAAAAATTTATTTGATTTGCTTCTTAATGGATTGTTGATTTAATTTAAAAAATACTTATATGTTTATTTAGTACCAAGAATATGCTATGAACTGGGGATACAATAAAAAATAGGGGAGATTATCTGCCTTGGGAGAAAACAGACATGAGACAAGTCAAATATTATAATACTGTGTATAGAGTATTATGGGATCACATACAAAAGAGTGATTGATTCAAAGGGGAAGTGACAGTTGTGCTGGGTATTGAAGAATGAGAAGAGTTTATCAGAATGAGAAGGGGATGAAGATTTTAAGCAGACAAAAAGCATGTAGAAAAGCTTAGAACCTTAAAAAAGTTAATCGTGTTCAGACAAAAGCTTAGAATCTAGTGTGGCTCAAGCTTATGCCATTTGGAGACTACTCAAAGTATCAAGGATTGTTAGGGAGAGCACAGACTCAGAGTCAGACTAACCTGAGTTTCCATTTTATTTCTGTGTTATATTAGCATAGTTTGACCACATTGAGTTATTTAATCTTCCTAAGCCTGCTTTATTCCATCCGTAAAATGAAGCTAATACTCATTCCCCATGGTTGTTGTAAAGATTCAATTGGAATGTTTATAACATGCTTGACACAGAGCCTATGAAATTATGACTTTTAACAAGCTTTTTTCTACTTTCCTTACCAGGTGGGAAGGTAAGAATGGCAGCTGGTGAGGGCCCAATATCAAAGCTGTAAAATGATTTGGAATATGGATTTCTTACTGCCTGATCAGCTTTCTTTCAATCAGTTAGATTTGCCTTAAGCTCCAAAATTCTACACATTTGATCTCACTCCAGATAAAACAAATACCATATCCTTAAGGGCTGGCAATTATAACTAAGTGTATATCTGATAGCTAAATAAAGTGGTTCACTTGAAGGCATAACTACAACAAGAACAAAAATGGTGCAAATCAGAAAAAAAGAAATCAGAAAAAAAAAAATCTTCAGCAACAACTTCAGGAAGTGTTAATCAGCATTCAGGAACTGATGGATGAGAAAATGCATATCACCACACACATGCATGAACTTGAAGTACAAAATGTGCTAAACAAGTTGAATTAGATTTCTGTCATTCCAGGATCTTGCAGAAAGAGAAAGGTCTGCAGGTAAAGCAAAGACAGCATCTAGTCATACAGAAAGAGCTTGGTGAATGGCTTTCCTTTCACATTATGCTCAGACAACTTAAAGCTACTCTCTTCCAGACAGGAAAGTCAAATGTCACTAGCCCATTTTGCAGTACAGTATATCCCAAGAAAACACACATATAGTTTGTGGATCAAAGACATTCAAGGGAAAGATTAGAATATTTCAGTAAATAGTGGCCAATAAATAGTGGTCAGCATGATTTCTCTTTCTGTTCATTTTACTGCTTAATAAACCGAAGAGAAAAAGATATTTTCAGATCATGAAGAGGATAATAATAAGACACTAGGCCAAAGATTTGGGAGAAAATTATAAGAAATCCAAGTAGAAAATGGGATCTATATTTTAAACTACTTTCTTATGTATATTTTAGAATATATGAAGAATGCTGTGCCATAATGATTAACCAATAATATAGATGATGTGAAAATGGCATAATTTTAAGAATGTGCAGAATAGTGATGTTTGATAGCAAAAACAAGACAAAACGATAACAAAAAACTAATTACAGATAATGATAGAAAAGTGATTAAACAAATGACTATTCCTTCATTTGGTGAGAATTTCATGCTGCTATTTAAAATTATGTTTTGGAAAAAATATTCTAGTAGCCAAAGTAGATTATCATCAAATAATTTAAGTAAACCAAAATATAATAAAAGAAATAGAAATATGGTAACTACACATAAATAAAAACATTAATTGCAGAAATTGTGACAAAGTTAAAGGAGAAACAACAAACTAGAACTATTTATTTAAAAGACCCACAGGTGATAAGAAACAAACATTTATGTCTTTAAATAGAAAGTCAGTAAATTCTGTCTACTCAACGTTGTAAACACATGCCTGAAATCTACCAAGCACCTTCCTTTTCCACCTTGAATGTTACAGTGGCCTCATAACTGGTTTCCCTGCTTTCATTCTTATCCCTCCTCCCAGTTCTTTCTGGGATCCTCCCCCTAGTCCAGAGGGATCAAATCATTCTGTTGCTGAAATTCCCCAGGGGCTCCTGCACGTGCATAAGCCCTCCTATCTATCAGGCTCCCTTTCTGCTTCTGCAATCACATCTCCTACTCACATTTCCCATTTCCCACAAAAGCTCAGTCACACCCAGGCTGGCCTTCTTTCTGTTTCTCCCATACATATGCCAGGCTCATTCCTGAACTGGCTGTTTCATCAGTCTTGTTGATGGTACTTTTTGTAATTTAGGTTTTGGCTTAAATGTCCTCTCTTTTGAGAGGCCTGTACTGAGAAACCACAGTCACTTCCATGAAAAAAAAAAAAAAAAGATCCACAGGAATTTAGTATACAGACATATTCACAACAACACGTAAGCACATTTATACTTTTAAGAAAATTGGGGACATTTGAACACTGGATATTTAGTAATCATTGTTAATTTGTTAAGGTGTGATGGTGCTATTTGTTTTCCATTTTTAAAGTCCTTTTTTAGAGATGATCATACTGATTTATAGAAAATATAATGTCTGAGATTTGCTTCAAAATAAACCAATGTTCTAAGAGCTAGGGGAGAGACTCATAGATAGGACAAGTTGATAGTCAAAGCCTTGTGATAGGCACACCATGATTTATTAATGTGTATGATTTACTCACTTTTGTGTATGTTGAATGTGTCCCATAATATATTTGTTTATAGCAATGCTCAAAACAGTGTGCATAGTATGTTTCTGTTTACATAAATTAAGGAAAATGTATGTTGTATATGGATTTATTCATTTATGCTTAAGTTTGCATTAAGAAAAAAAACCCGTAAGGACAAACAAGAAAGTAGGAATAGCAGTTGCCTGTAAGGAAGATAATTAGTTGGCTTGGAGGCATTTTGGGAAGGAAACTTATTGTTCATGATATACCTATATTCAGTACTTTTATTAGATTTTATATATATACTCACACACACACACACACACACACACAAACACACAAAGGAACACTATTTAAGTTACTAATTTACTGACTTTATTTAGTAAATGTATCTGGTATATATGCCTTTAGTATGCTTATATGTATTTCCTATATGTATATGCTTGTATATAAACACTGATATATTTAAATGTTTATATATATACAAGCATACATGTGAATAAAACTTTGATGTAAGTTATCTTCTTGGGTGAGCTTGGAAATAATTTTATACTATGCCTTTTATCTTTTTCTCTCTAATATACCGGTCAAAAATTAATTTTCTGAAAAGAATGTATAAATTTTTAAATAAATTTACATTTTAAAAATGGAGAAACTTTGCCTTTTAAAGGATGAAATGGGGCTGGGCACAGCGGCTCACACCTGTAATCTCAGAACTTTGGGAGGCAGAGGCAGAGGATTGCCTGAGCCCAGGGGTTCAAGACCAGCCTGGACAATTTGACGATATCTCATCTCTACAGTAAATTAAAAAATTAGCTGGGCGTGGTGGCGCACACCTGTAGTTCCAGCTACTTGGAAGGTGAGGTAGAAGGATTGCCTGAGCCCAGGAGGTTAAGGCTGCAATGGCTGTGAACTGCCACTGTACTCCAACCTGGACAACAGAGTGAGATTCCGTCTCAAAAAAAAAAAAAAAAAAAAAAAGAAATGCAGTAACTGAAGTCGGTATCTTACTGGAGTAATGTCTGGAATGCTTTTCTCCTGTTCTGTGGGATTCCTTCTAGTGCTCTTGCCTTCTCTGAGGGCTTTCTTCTCATTTCTGCTAATGAAAAAGTCAAGGAATAAGATTTGTACAGTTGTTCACTATGCCCCTGCTCACCACTGCCTTTTCCACTGTGAAGGGTGGGGTGAGGGGTTGTGAAAGAGATGAATGAATGTATGTATGTATGTCAGATCAACCACAGAGGGTATTCTAAAGCTCAAATTTCTGAATGTGGTCTTTTTTCCAACCAAAAATTCACTTAAGGCAGGCTAAGACATTTTTAAATATAACTTTGAAAAAAATGTTTTTTCTTTCCTGACTAAAACTCTTCTGCAAACCTTTTCTATAATTGTGTAAATATTTATTTTTTTCACTGCATTTTATTTATTTTGAGGGTGATTAGGTGATGTCTGTGATGCACTAGTTAAGTTGGTAATAATAATGGGTAGCTCACCATGGTAATAATAAATATCAAGGACAACGACTAAATATAATGTAGGACTAATAAATCTCAGTGCCATGTGAAAAATCACATGTTGAGTGACGTCAACAAAAATGGTGAAAAAGGTAGCTCCCAGGGTCTGTTCCTCTTGGAAACATTGAGAGACCAAGTGAAAATTGTCAGAATCAACTTTAAAAAAACTCTGGAAAACAGTCAAATGTTTACAGGAACCAAGTAAATTCTGAATCAAGAAAAAGGCAGTTTAAAAAATGATAGAAAAGCTTCAGGCATTTTTACTTGGCCTTGCTATACAATCAGCTTGGTTGAATTCTTTACTTTTTTAATATTTTATTATTTTTGGTTCGAGTCTCACTTTGTCATGCAGACTGTGGCACGCTCTCGGCCACCACAGCCTCGCCCTGCTGGGCTCCGGCGATCCTTCCACCTCTGCCTTCCAAGTAACTGGAACTATAGGCGCGTGCTACAACGTCCAGTTAATTTTTTATTTATTGTAGAGATGAGGTCTCACCAACTTGCCCAGGTGGGTCTCGAACCCGCGGACTCGAACCCTCTCACCTAAGCCTCCCAAAGTGCTGAGATTACAGGCTGAGCCACCGAGCTCGGCTTGGTTAAATTCTTAAAGCCCGTCTTCCCAGTGTGAGACTCTGTCCCCGATTCTGGAGGGAGGAAGCAAGACCCTATTCTGAACAAATGATGTTTGTCTATTCAAACTAGTCTATTCAAACCAGCCCTCAGAGGCTACCTGAGGAACTGCTGCAAGTTGCTTGTCTTTGTTTTGCCTAATTTGGAACTCATTTAGGATTAAAAAGTGGTGGGTGTTTTTTGAAAACACCATAAGGTAAACGAACAACCTCTACCCACCTGGGGCAAGAGATTGCCATTGAGACAAACAACAAAGCACTGAAATACTAGGAGGAAAAGCTGACTAGAAAGTTTCTTTGGGAAAGTAATTTATTTGAAAGTGTCTGTTATACTGGGAAAATTAAAAAGTCACATGCACACCCAGTGCAAGACACAGGCTCAGGAAAGACATGAAGAAACCCCAAGCTTTCAAGTCTGGATGATTGCTAAACTCAATGCAAAGCAGGAAGTGAAGGTTAAGGCGGAGTTCTAAATGACGTGGCTAAGCAATCAGAAATGCCCTAACACAGAGCCAATATTACTAGCAGGTTTCAATAATAGATGTAAGTAGGCAGAAGAAAGAATCAGCAAACTTGAAGTAGGTCAATTGAAATTATCCCATCTGAGGATCAGAGAAAAATAAAAATGTAGAAAAATTAACAAAGCCTAAAAAACCTATGGGACACCATCAAGCACACCAATATGTACATGTGGAATTACAGAAGAACAGGAAAGAGGCAAAAGAATATTAATAGAAATAATGGTTCAGACTTTCCAGCTTTGGTATGACAGGCAAATATACATATTCAGGAAGCTCAGTCTACCCTGAGAAGGATAAACACAAAGAGACTCGCACTGAAACACATTATAATCAAATTGTTAAACACCAAAGACAAAGATAAAATCTTAAAAGTTATAGGGAGCAGGGATTTGTCATGTATAAGAGATTTCCATTAACATTAACAGCCACTTTCTTATTAGAAGTCATGGAAATCATGGAGTGAGAGAGTATGTTTAAGGTGCTGAGATGAAAAACACAAACAAGAAAACTCAACTAAGAATTCTGTATCTGACAAAACTACAACTCACAAATGGAGAAATTAAGACATTTCCAGATAAATAAAAGCTGAGGAAGCTTGTAGATAGCAGGCCTGCCCTACAGGACATGCTAAATGGAATTTTTTAGGCTCAAATGCTAAGACATTAGACTGTAACTTGAAGTCATATGATGAAATAAAGAACTCTGGTAAAAGTAACTGCATGGATAAATATGAAAGCTAGTATTATTGTGTCTTTGGTTTGTAACTTCTCTTTTTATTTCAAATATGACTTAAAAAAGATGCATAAAAATTATAAATTTATATTAATGGACTCACAATGTATAAAGAGTGACAATGACAATATAAAGGGGCACAAATCTGTATTGAGACAGACTTTTTAATATGCTATTGAAGCTAAGTTGGTATCAATTCAAAATAAATTGTCATAAATTTAGGATACTCATATAATGCCCATAGTAACTACTTCGAAAATATCTGAAAAGAATACACAAAGAAATAAGAAGAGAATAAAACTGGTACACTACAAAAAATCAGTGAAATCCAAAAGAAGGCCATAGTAAAAGATATGTAGAACAAACAAAAATGTATAAAATATACAGAAAACAAATAGAAAATGACAAAATGAAGTCTTTCCTTACCAGTAATTATTTTATTTATTCATTTATTTATTTTACTTGTTTTTTTGAGTTGGAGTCTCACTCTGTTGCCCAGACTGGAGTGCAGTGGCACGCTCCCAGCCACCGCAGCCTCTACCTGCTGGGCTTCAGCAATCCTTCTGCCTCAGGCTTCCAAGGAGCTGGAACTACAGGCGTGTGCTACCGTGCCCGGCTAATTTTTAAAATTTATTGTAGAGATGAGGTCTCGCCAAGTTGCCCAGGTGGGTCTCGAACCCACGGGCTCAGGCAGTCCACTCTCCTTGGCCTCCCAAAGTGCTGGGATTACAGGCTGAGCCACCAAGCCCGGCCACCAGTAATTATTTGAAATGTTCATGGATTAAAATTTACCAAGGGCAGACATGGTCAGACGGATAAAAGCATGTGTTCCCAGAGGCTCACTTTAGATCCAAAGACACACATAGCTTCAAAGTGAAAGTGCAAATAAAGATATTCAGTGCAAATAGAAACCAAAAGGGAGGGGTGGCTATGCTAATATCAGTCAAAATGAACTTTAAGTCAACAACTGTTACAAGAGACAAATTAGGACATTGTGTGTTTATAAAAGAATCAATTAGTTAACAAGATATAACATTCATAAACATATAGGCAACAAACAACAGAGCTCCAAAATAAATGAAGCAAACATGATAAACTTATAGGGAGAAATAGTTCTACAAAAATAGAGACTTAAATATCCACTTTCTTTTTTTTTTTTTTTTAATTTTTTTTATTATGGTATTATGGGGTACAGTTAGGGGTTAGGTATACAAAATTGCTTCGTTCAGGCACCCTTGATGATAAGAGGTGTCTCCCCATCCCCAGAAAGATATTTATCACCATTAATC